>VZTL01078204.1:13983-28277 GCA_013400535.1 Scopus umbretta
CCTATCGACGCGGGCGACGCGGTAAACACAACTGCTATTTCTGTTAATTTTTGTTTCAACTTCGAAAACAGAGTACGCATGCAACGTGGGCTGTATTAAGAAACATTTTTCTAGAAACACACCTTTGTTGTTGTTGCAAAAACACACTGTCGACAGAGCCATTTATCATCTGAATCAATCACGCTGGAATCAATATTTGGTGTGTGACATAGCTGATGATATCCTGTATAAAAAAAAATAATAAACCAAAGTGTTACTAAAACAGCAAAAGCAACTTATACAGAATTAACTATATATCATTTCAATGCAACTATAAGGCATTATCCTTCATTAAGTGCCAAAACTCTGATCAAAGAGATTGGTAACACATTCAAAATGTTCTTTTAAATTTTCTTAGGGTAAAAAATTAACTTTACTTACAGAACAGGTGTTAGACACTTTAACATGGACTATCATTTTTCACTGAGCTCTTAATAGCCGCTACAGGCCATAAAATTTAAGATCAGTTGAGCAGTCAGTCATAGCCAGGCAAATATCCTCCTTCATAAAACACATCAAAACACCTTTTAAACATGTAGCAAATAGGAAAGAAAATCTAGTTACCTTGCCCACATTTATCACATATAACCATTTCATTCGGTGCTTCTGAATACTCTTCCTGACATATTGTACAGACCATTTCCCCACTTTCAGTGGCTCCTAGACAAAGATGAAAGTGTGGATTTTTTCAGATTACATTTGCAGTTGGAATGGTTACCACGCGTATAGCTTTTTTCATCGTTTCAGTTACAGACACATGCACTGTAGAAACATACTGTTACGGAGCCTAACTTCCTAACAAAAATAAATTCAGACATTTTGTACAGACTGTATGCGCTACAAATATTTATATCACTTATCATGAACTATCAAATATTTATAGGCTATATACTGCCTATTTACTATGCAGTCCATGGTTCCTTTATATCAACAATAAAAATTAAATAATTGAATAAAGAATGTAAATGCAGGATAAAAATATGTATAAACAAATCCTATCTGGACAACTGGTAGATATATTTTGTATTTACAGTAGTTTGTGCTACTTTTCTTGTCAAGATATGCACCATTTGGTGCATATCCTTTTGACAGGTCTACCCAAGGTGCAGGTGGTGTACTCCACCACTCTTAGGAAATATGTTATTACTTCTTATACATATCTGCAAGCAGACAAAAGCACGCTAACAGTAGAGGTAAGAAAGAAAACAACATTAGCTTGCAAACTGGAAATAAAATTACATCTTGCTCCAATTATCCCATGTATCAATGTACAAATATGGATTAAAATATAAGGTACTTAATCTACACGTTATCGCACTCATGCACTGAAGTTTGATAGTTATGACAAACGAATCCAAGATTATCAACTAGCACTATACGGAAGCAGAACAGCAGTATTGTAAAGTCTTCTCAGAAATAAAGCAGTTGATTTTTTTTGCTATTATGAATATAAAGCTTCTCCTATTAGCAGATGGTGTTTTGTTTAAACATCAAGGATCAGCAAGAGCCAGATCAGATTTTCATTGTCCTCATATGATGAGGAAATTTAACTCATTTTTCAGAAGACATTGTCACTGAAATTGTCATCCATGCTTCGTTAGCATTAATCAAAATACTAACTACTCCCCAAATATCTGCAAAAGTCAAAGCTAATATACAATAGATGTCTCACTTGATAATTGCACATTTCTTTATACCACATGAATACTCCAAAATCTGTAATGGTTTCTTATGTGCAACAGTTATGGTGTTACTTTTAAATGTGAAAACTCCATTCAAACCTAGGATTTTCCAGTCTTTGGTTTCTTTCCGCGTCATGTTGTTTCAACTGAAAACAATAGGAGGACATAAACTCGGTGTAAATTAGGGCCTGGAGTTTTCTGTTAAGACAGAGTATTATACTCTATCCCCATCCAAATAAACTCAAATGTGATTATTTTTAGAAGAAGTGTTCTCCCCTCCCTGCACATAATTATGTGAAAACAAACAAACTACAAAACAAAATAAAAAACTGCAATAATAAAGAGTTGTTTGAAAATATTTTTTTTAATTATTATTATTTTTTATTTGTTTAATTCACAATCCTGGGTCACAGTAAACTATATCACTCTTTAGGATACAAGAATATAATGTAATAATTTATTTTAACAGATATAGTAATCTAAACAAAAAAATACCAAACAATGACTACTTCACCGAAGTTCTTGCCTGTTTGTATGTCCTTCCAGAGAACCCAGGATTTGGAACTGTCTTCAAATATAATGAAGCAGTTCTGTTTCAGTTTGTTTATCTGAAAAACAAAAACACAGCAGAAGCCATGAGTAAGAACTAAACAGAAGAACGTATTTAATACTAAGTGAGACAATAATACCGTGATATTTAACCAACACATGACACTAAGACTCCAGTGAAGTTAAAAAAATTGTTTACCTTTTTGATAGTTCCAAGATAAAACAAGCCATCTGACCATCTAGCTAGGACATCCTGACCCTCTTCAAATTTACACAGTGGCTTTTTGGCTTTCTGTCCATCACGTAACGACAGCTTGGTCAGAGATGCTGAGGTCTTATGGCTTCGACGTAAAGGAGACCGCTTATGGACCAGTGAATTACCCACCGCTGTAGAGTCTCTAAAGAAAGAAGAAAAAGAAAAGGTAAATCAGAATTAGGTTAAAGTAAGAAACCATATATTTTAAATATTAATATGATTCACAGCTAGAACTCACTTAGCTAACTCCAGAACTTCAGTTAACTAAAAACCTGGTCACATTTTCAGACTTCATGCACTTTTAGTAGCAGTGCCTCTGCTACTGTAAGAGTCTACAAAATTTGAGAGAGACAAGTTCATATAAAGAAAAACCTCCCAGTAAATCAACTAATGTAAATGAGGATGAGAAGGCACAAACTCTCTAGCTCAGAGACTCTTCACAGAGTCACCAGATGCATCAAAAAAAACCCCATTCAACACAGGATTACTTATGCAAAACATTAGTCACTTGAGTCGCTGACATTTTTTTTAAAATTCTAAGGAAGCCAGAAAGGGCCCAGGCCATTTCTAACTACATTACCTTGGTAGAGAGAGTAGTCGTTGCCAATTATTGTGGTATTCAGCAGTTAGTTACTCAGAATTTAATTAAAAAAAAAAAAAAAGAGCAACAACAAAAACACCCCATACAAACATACCCACATAAAACCAAAAATACACACAACAAAAACATAGTGGGGGAGAAAGAAACCAGGCTGAGGACTGTGCTAACTCAGGGCCTACACTAACTCAGGTGCCTCCAACACAGCATCACGCTTTGCCACTATGCATAGCTGTAGAGGTTTCCAGCACAGGAAGGATTTCTACATATTAGATTTCTAACATAAAATAGTTTTTTTTCTCTGTTAGGATCAGAGAGAAAATGAGTAAGGATGGAAAAACAAAAGATCTTGCAACCTTTCTTCACACGTGAAACTCAAAATTTAAGTTACTTGAATCAATAATCATTTTTCCTCATACAATTCCATATATGTCCTGTTTATATATAAGTATGAATATGCTTTATGTCAGACCGGCTATCAAACACTACACTCCAAGTAAAGGAGTAAAATATAGACAATTATAAAATAGGACCAGATAATGCACAAGGAAGACTCTTCACAAGTAACAGGCAGAATTTGAGACTATAAAACAAAGTTACCATTCCTATATCCAAATGTCTTTTCTCTTTAGAAACCACATGTGTAACTAGAACGCAAACACAAGGACAGATGAGGATAGATCTGTTAGATAGGCTAGACTCAACTGAAAGAGCAAAGTTTCTGCTCACTCAGGGTAGCTTAGGTACATTATCAGCACCGGAAACATTCGAATTAATCACAAAGCACCAACAAAAGCAGTAAATGAATCAGTGTCCCATATAGTTTGATGACAATTACTGTTCAGATGTTAGAGAAGTCACTCTCAAGTTTCAAGGAGAAGGGAACCCCTTCTCCCTACGAAGTTTACTATTTAAGTTCAATATGAAAATAAAACTGGAATTATAATGGCTTAAAACATCAAAAACATGCAAAAATGCAAAAGTTAATAT
Organism: Scopus umbretta; assembly: GCA_013400535.1. Lineage (NCBI taxonomy): Eukaryota > Metazoa > Chordata > Aves > Pelecaniformes > Scopidae > Scopus > Scopus umbretta. The sequence continues at coordinate 18,098 of VZTL01078204.1, forward strand.
TCTAGAGAGGAATCAACACATTTTTTTTGTACTGTACTAAACTTTTTGTACTAACTGTACTAAACAGTTTAAACCAAGAAGGTTAGACAGAAGAAAACTAAATGGCTGTTTTAAGCACATTTATAAACAGTGCAAGTCTAGACAATGACATGACAGTAAGAGCAGCCATAACGGGCCAGACAAGTGTTCCACCTAGCCCAATAACTGTGGCATCCTCATGCACAACTGGGTCACCAGTTTAAGTCCTGTCTGATCCCAAATACAGAACTATTCAGACAGGTGACTAGGGAAGACCAGAATAGCACAAAACTTAGACTAGCACTCCTCTCCCAAATATTCTCTAGGTCTCTTATAGGCTGTGGATCCAAAAATCTCAAGCAGCAATGTCTTCACTTTTTTTAGTCCTTAAAGGAATGTTCTTCTGCAAGTTTTCCTACACGTTTTGTTGAACCTGTACAGCAGGACTTCTTTTGTTTTGTTGCACAGCTGGCACCTAATCACTTCATTTGACACCCTTCATCATTGCATCAGAAAACTAAACTGTCATTTTCCCATCTTCTCCCTTCAGGCCCCAGTAATGATGTTTAAACCCACCCAGGCATATTTCCCAGATAAAGAATCCTACCAATTCTGCTGCTTCTCACACAAAGGCTGTTTAAAATTACCACTGCTTTTCCCCAGTTCTACTCTAACCTCTGACAAATGGGACAGGATACATGCAGCATTCAAAATAAGTTTACAATAACAGGGTAACAGCATGGCAGCTCAGGCCATTTTTTATTCCTTGCTCCTTTCCAATTAATAAAGTGTGTAGCCTCCCCACCACCACTGCAATCAGGCATTGAGTTAAAAATTTCAAAGAATGATTAGAAATTGCAAGTTCTCATTCTAACTGCTCCCAGCCCATTGTTTCTCTTCCCACTGTGTAATACTTCTGCTTGCACTGGATTTTGTTTGCCACGTCGTTACCTAGTCACGCAGTAGCTTGAAGTGCTTCTACATTATTCTGAATAACCTCATACCCTTAGAATACGTCACCATTTAAATTTACCATCTTTTGTACATCACTGCAAGGTTTTGCCCCTTATCTTGTACAGTAGCTTAAATTTTTGCAAGGACCTCTGAAGCAGGGCCCCAGCCCTTAACACTTGCTGCAACCACATTCTACTGCCTCCTTTGTATCTGCACAACAATTTACACACCCAAGTACCAAACAGGCCCAGAAACAAACATGTCTGAAGTTGGCCAGTCATAGCGGGGGGGAAGGTTTTAACTTCATCAGTTCCCAAACCTTTCTGACTACGACTACGCGTACATCTAATGTAGCACAAAGCAAGCAATGTTCAAAGACTAGACAAGGCTTGATCAAAACAGCCTAGAAATAGTTGTGAAACTATAACCTGGTCTCAGCCAAGAATTCTTTTCTTGGAAAGGACTCATCATTACAAGGTATTAAAGTATTTATACTCCAAATTACTTCTATGAACTTGATTTAGCGTATTAAATGGGTCGGTAAGTTGCCATGTGCAGCTCAAAGCACCTAAAGGAAATTCACTAGTGCGCCTTGAAACAGTTTAACAAGTGTTTGGACAGGACTACTCTCTTCTAGAGATTCAAAGATTTTCTTTCCAGCTTTTTATCTGGTTTGATTTAAGAGACTAGAGAAAGCAGCTAGAAGGCAGGAATGTTAACTCTTCTTTTCCAATATTTGAAAAGAGGTGTGAAAGATCTTGTACAGAATAAGCAAAAAGACACAAGCAATTTACTTTATTATACATTATCTAGTACCAATTTGCATTTTAAAAAAGTCAACAACTATTTTTAGGAGGTTTATAATAAAAAAGTCTTCAAAATCATATGACCTTCTTTTAAGTACAGAAGTTTGTCCCATAACTCCAAGCAAGTTATAACAAAAATGCATTGCGCATCATTTTCCGGCACAAAGCACTTAAAGGAGTCTATACATAGACTTATACAACAGCCTAAATTCACAATAGCTACTTCAGACACTGAAGGATCTTGACACACAGAAAAGGTCTGAGCCAATAAAGCAGACACTTCTCCATTGTCCACACTGCTCTCTTTGTGGGAGATAGCACTGCTGAAGTGAGACTAAGCAGCTCATGAAGTAGCTCCTGCTGTGGCAGTTTATGGTTTATCTAACACACAGGCTGAAAATAGGATAGTTATCACAATAGGCTGACACTTGGAGCTAGCTTAACAGTTGCTTTCCACATGGATAAGAAGTTCCTCGTCAGGAAAACATTCCCTCAATGTTTTTGATGGAGATTAAGTGGGAAGAGCTACTGTTTTAACGAGCTGACTTTAATTAGGAAGCCTTAAGTTACTTAAAACAGGTGTCTCTGAAGTGCCTTCTGGAAACACTGCACAAAAAAGTGCAGTGCAGACCAACATAAAAACTACGTGCCTAAAATGTTAAGAACTTTCTCATCTGTCTTGCCACAGCTCTCTCCACTGTAGTGGAGAACCAAAAAGTCACACCAACCATTAAACTTCCAACAGAAATTTTAAGTTGAAATGCAAACTGAGGTTAACTTCTTGGCTGCCAGTTTTGAAATTAACTTAAAGGTTCCATGTTTTCCAGAAGTTTGCTTTGAAGTCTTCCCTAAAGTTAGCTCCACAGCATCCTCCTACCGCACCATTTACAGTTACCCACAAAATGAGTAACCTTTAAGTTACAATTTCCCCACCGTCTTGAAAACTTCCCACTGCAAAATATCCAACAGATGTCTTAAGTTTTTCTGAAAAACTTATCTGATATAAAAATCTACATTCTCTCATTTAACTTGCACAACTAAGCTACACTGCATGCCATACAACATGTCCAACCTAGCTTGGCTTTACACCCTTCACTGAATATGTTGTGGCTGTATTCTTACTCAAGCACTTAAAATGCAAAGAAAGTACTTACGCACCCATACCATCTTTCAGTAGTTAGTGGGGGAAGTCAGTAAAACGTGTCTGCATGTTGAAATATGCTTCAAAATAGAAGAGCATTCACCATTTCTTGAGAAGCTGATCTCATGAAATACTGAAAATGCTCACTGATTTTTCACCTTCAGGACTACATCATAACCACAGACATTCTCAAGCAAAACAGGCAGAAGACCTTCTATTCATCCACTTAATGAATTAGTTTATTATAAACTGCAGCAGCAGGAGATAGCTATCATTCTTCGTCAACAGAATGGCAAACTCCTCCTGAAGTTAACCTACCTAAAGCAGTCCAATTTGTGAACCATGGCAACTTACTATGTATAGCACTGTACTTATCAAAATTAGATTTCTGTTTGTTTTGACTTGTTTGTAACTCTAACCTCTTTATTAGAGGTTAGAAAATTGTGATGTTCATTTGGTGCCTCTGACTCCTGTATCTCCACAGCAATCCTACAGAAGGAAGAAGCGAAGAAGTTAGGGAAAGAGTTGTGCAGAGGCTGAAGGATTAAAAAGCCGGAGCGCACTCCCTCTTGTTTCCAAGTGTCTTTTTCCTCAGCAGCGCTGCCAGGTTAAGGTCGTTCATACTCCTGTACTCCTTCAGTTGTAACAACTGCTGTGAAACAACCCCTGTTAAGTAAAACTCCCTTGACAGAGTTATTTCTTTCAGCCATCTCAGTTCACTAGATTTGTTTCACAGAATGGCTTGTCAGCACAACAGAACAAAAGCAAACAAGCAACTTGGGACACAAACTCCCTCAACTGGCACTGCCAGACTGCATGACTGAACTATACACAGTCTCATTGACAAGCCATGCAATTTCAGGACATTTCTTCCAGAAGGGCTGTATGATTCACAAATACTGCAACAGTAACAGATAATAGCTACCCTATGAGTACACACAGGTTTTGGAAGCCAATTTTAAGATACTGAATTTTAACAACTAAGTGCCCAAGGCATATTAAGAGAAAATTTTCATCTGCTGAGACAGCTCTTAAAAGTGGGACCTACATTTATTCCCAGTAAATACAAATCACACTGAAGGGAAGATGAGTTTGGAGAGCCCAGCAGATTTAGCAGAAGGGAATTCAGACTAGAAATCACACACACACAGAGCATCCTACTAAGACAACTCATATAGGTTTAGGATCTCTCTCAAAACTGGAAAATGTGGTATCACATAGGAGAGGAAAATCTACTGAAAGAACTTCTGATAACTAGAGATCATCAGTTTTAAGTTCTGGAAGTGTGATGTTACTGCTGGTTAATTGCAGTTGATGTGTCTGAAGTTACAGACAAACTACACTTTGATTAAACTTTAAAGAAAAGTGAACTAGGAAGGGTTGTACAATACCTGCAGTCTGTTCTGCTTGCCTTAAAACAGGACAGTTAACACCTCGCAGGGAATGAGGTGGGAGGTCTAGCAAGGGCTGGGAACACAGGAAACTGAGGGCAGTTTCACACGTGGCTCATCCAATACAGCAGCTTGCTCCCCTCCCGCCAGCTCTGGGATGACAAGCTGACTTCTCCGAAAGGGAAAGAAAACTGAATAGAAAGCTTAATATGGATTAGCTTTCTGATATTTTAAACAAATTAAAGCACCTCACAGAAAGGTCTGGTGACTAGACAAGCCAGGTAAGCAGCAAGCACTCACAGCCAGAAGACAGCAGAAGAGGGAAACAAACCTTTTCTGAGCACCACAGTCTTAGCTGGTTCACCCAGCACTGCATGACCAAGCCATGCTTCCAACGTAGCTGCTAACCTGTGACTGGGATCCAGTACCTCTGTCAGCAGCTGGAGAGGTGCTGGATACCAGTCACGTGTTTCTTCCCATCCTCCTTGAGTCTTCTCTGCCATTTATAAGATCTCATGCCAAATATTTTCCATTCACTGTGTCAACCATACCTCCCTCCCCCAAATGAAAAGATTCTGCTGGGCCAAGATGACAGACCTAACAGGATACTTCCTCCACCCTACCCCAGGGCCAAACTTAGGATCAGTCTGATTCAAAACCCAAAAAGTTCACTTTGTTTTTCATAATGGCAACTTTGTTGGAACAGTGACTGTTCCAATTATACATGAAGAGGCTATTATATTAGCAAATTGCCATGAAGCAGAGGATCCAGTACAAATCTAGCTTACAGTCTGTCCTTCTACACTACTTCAAGTAGCCAGATGAATATTGAGCTTCCAATGTGCCATGTCCTAGAACACCTACAGACATATTTTGAGTGCCTTATCTTTGCACTATTTTGTATTCTGGTACAACCAAAAGCCTAAGCCACATCACCAACTGTACAGAAGAAGGATAAAAGGACTCTAACCTAGGCACCCCTCAGTCTAGAAAAGCAAAGAGTAACAGTTGGGGGATAAGAAATACATTCTCAAAACTATTTTCCATTTTTACAGTTGTTTAGGATAATAGAGTAATTCAGATTAGAAGGGATGCCAGGAGTTCTCTAGTCCTGCTCAGTGTAGCATCAGCCATGAGGCCAGACCAGGTGGCTTTACCCAGTCAGCCCTTGGAAGCCTCCAGTGATGGAGGCCACACAACCACCCCGGGGCCCCTGTTCCACTGCTCATCTAGTTTGATGTCTTTCACAGAACACCTAATGAGTTCTGTGTAGAAGGAAATAATCACTTCCCCTCAATCTTCTGGTTCTGTTCCTGTTAATATCGCCCAGGATACCACTTGCCTTTGCTCACAGGACACACTACTGGCTCATGTTCTGCTTTCTGTCTGTCAGACCCCCAGCCAACCCTGCAAAGCTGACTCCCAGCCAAGGGTTCTTCCTTCAGACACAGGACTTTGCTTTTGTCTCTGTTGAATTTCACGAGGTTCCTGTCTGCCACTTCCTTCAGCCTTGCTGAAGCTGAGGTAAGCAACATCCACTCCTCTCCCCTCATCCACAAATCCTGCCATTTTTAACGCAGAAGGTGGTCAGGTTGGTCAGGCCGTGATTTATCCTTAGTAAATATATGCTGACTGTTCCCAGTCACCACCTTTCCATGTGTCCAGAAATATCTCCCAGGAAGACTTACTCCACAACCTTCCTAGAGACAAAAGCAAGGCTAACCAGCCTGCGGTTCCCTGGGTTGAACTTCGGGCCTGTTCTGAAGATAGGTGTAACATTTGCCTTTCTCCAACCGTTAAACAGGATTACCCCTGTCCTCCACAACCTACTATGGTAAAGAACAGCCCCCGAAAACATCACAGAGTTACCTTGGTGCTCTTGAAAGCAGCCTGTCTGGTCCCATGGGCCTGCATGAGTCAAGTTCACACGTTTGTTTAAACATGTGCAGCAAGCCGATTCACAGGCCACTCAAGCAAGCAATGCTTAACAACTCCACCATGGACAGAAGTTAAAGTATCATTTAAGGCAGAAGAACTTTGTCCTATCAATGATTTCAGGGCAGCCACGCTATATAAAGCTGCTCCTTGTCAGCAAGATGAGACATTGTAACTTGTTTACTTCTCAGCTCTACCCAGTCAACCATAACACCACCCATCATGATCATGTGTGATTTTCACACAATACATTACTATCCCAATAGGGCTGCTGTTGGGGTTATGTTTTTTTTGGTTTTGTTTTGTTTTCAGAGGATTAAAAGGGGAAAAAGAAGCTTACATTTTGGCTATGATTTTTGCTCTGAATTCTTCTGTCTCGTTAGACACAGTAAAGAACTCTCTAGTAATCACAAAGCATCTTTTCATTGGTGTGTTTTTTTAAGTAGCTCTAGGCTTTCAAAAGTATATCCATCACATTACCTGACAAAATTAGTAAGCTTTGTTTCTAAAAAGAGTTCTTTAGTTCTTCTTAGTTCTCATGAGAACTTAGTGAGCCTCTGCAGCCCATTCAGCTGATTAGCAGCTAGGTCTATGAATCTGTTGCATATTAGAAAGAAGTTTAGCCAGAAGACTGAAGGGAGATGGTTAGTTCCTTTTACACAGAACTCGTTAGATGGCATCTAGAATACTCATGGTTCTCCCAGTGCAAGACAGACATCAAACTAGACTAGTTTGGTGGAGGGCCACCAAGACAGTCGGGGACTGGAGCACTTGCCCTGTGAGAGGAGGCCGAGGGAACCAGGCTCATTCAACCTGGAGAATAAAAGGCTTCAGGGAGGCCCAAGAGCAGCCTTCCAGCTCCTATGAGAAGAATAACGGGATGAAATTAGTCTCTTCACATTAGTGCATGGCAGGAGGACGGGAGGTAACACCAACATTGAAATAAGAGAGGTTCTGATGGGTATGGGGGGGAAATGTTGTGGGGTTTGGGGGTTTTTGTTCTTTCCCCCTGAGAACACTTCAGCAGTGGAACAGGGGCCCCGGGGTGGTTGTGTGGCCTCCATCACTGGAGGCTTCCAAGGGCTGACTGGGTAAAGCCACCTGGTCTGGCCTCATGGCTGATGCTACACTGAGCAGGACTAGAGAACTCCTGAGATCTCTTCTAACCCAAGTCATCTTTTGACCCTGTGAAGTATGACTGTCCTTAATAAGATTGATTCATACTATTAAAAAGAGGTAGCCACCAGGATAAGTGCATTTTCATGTCCACAATATTACAATCACTTGTGATATTGGTTTTACTTGCTCACATTCTCCCTCAAGAAATAATGAACAACTAGAAGCATTTTAATTCTATTAGATATGCAAAGTGAAAGCATTAGTCTTGAGAAGATCATTACAGGATAACATATTTCCCTACATATTTAGTATGTGGGGAGATAGGGTAAGGCAGTCCTGTACTGCAAGAGCCATTTGTTTGGGACTGATCATGTGTTTGTACACAAAGAGAAGAGGCAGAAGGTAGTATCGGGGAGAGAACAATGGTATCGGGTTGCAACACACCTTTTCAGATCAGATCTTCCCTTAATTGTATACTTAACACCTCCTTGAACACAGCAACTGCCTTTTGGGTTTCTAAAGCATCCCAATACAGGATGCCCAGCAACACACCTAAGGGAATATGGTATGAGCATGCACCCAAGCAGTGAACGAGATAACAGACACCATGCTGACTTGCACTGGGGAGACAGGGGGAAGAAAAAGGATTTCAGAGGTGATCAAAACCCCAGGAAGATAAGTTTCCTTCTTTAAGGCTAGTGTACAAGAACAGCAACCTTCATAAGCACTCCACAGAAATTAAAAATAAATCAATCTGAAACATAAAGTTGTCTTATCATTGTCCAAGATATTTAGTGAATGAAATATGTCCAGACTCATCAGCAATGCTCTCATCACTAGCTCTCTTCCTCTCAAAGAAAATTAAGCCTCTTGATTTCACCCCTCTGTAGAGATCCCACCTTCCCAGAAGAGACCATCAGCTTGTTATCTAGAGCATTCAAAGTGTAAATTCAACTAGTTCCAGTGCTTTCAGTAACAGGTATCACCCTGTCCAAGGACTCTCCAGCAATACCTGTGGTTTTATAACTCTTCTCCCTGTGTGTTTTACTCAAAGACACACTTCCCCTCCATTTCCTGCAAGGAAGGCCTGTAAAGAAGGTGAAACCACCTCTGCAGCCAGCTCAGAGGTCAGTCACACAAAAAGTACTGTCAATTTACAAACTACGAGAAGATTCGTGTTGGCTTCCATTCACGCATTTCTTACCTCCACAAGCTTTCTCCTCCGCAACTACCATGAGGAGCACAAAACAGGCTTTAAAGCGATTTTAGGTGCCTCTAGTACTATATTCATTCACATCTAACTCCAGGGAATATGGAAGTCCACTCCCTACTAGGAAATTAACTGCAACTTATTTGTTACAGCTGCTCTCCTCATACACTTTACCTGACCTCCTAATGCAGGGAAGAACAAACTTAACTGTATCTGAGGCCAGGCACTGCTAAGTTAGTACCAAGGCTAAGTCTTTCACCTATTTTAAAAAAAAAAAATATATATATATACACACACACGCCCCCCCTCAACAACTGGTAACTAGCTATATTAAGCCAACTTTTGAGACTCAACCTACATCCGATTTAAAATTTCTCCCAGATTAGAAAAGAGAAGTTGTTGAGAAGCCACACATCTATATTTGACAAAATAAGAGTTAACTGTGGAAAACGTCACTACATTTTACTCTCAGGTCTACATTTCACCAACTTGTAGCTCCTTGCAAAGATCCTTCTCACTTTCACTACGTTATTACGCACCTCCTTTCGCATTTTCAGTCTTTGCTTTCCCTTATTCTCCTTCCACTAGAAAGCTATGAATCTATTAGCCTGTATTCTAATACTACAGGAACTAAGATTTTTTCCTCCTTCTTTTAACCTCAAATGCTTTCAAATTAATTGTAGTTTGACCTCTCAAAAAAGGGACAAACATTAACTTGTTAACTTTTACCAATCTGATTACAGACAAAAAAAACAAAAAACAACACACCACAAAACAACAAAACCCAGGGAAACTGTCTTCTCACTGCCTCACGCTTTTGACAGTTTAGGTACAAAGCACTGATCACTTTCCCTTACACGAAGTCAGGGGAAAATCACGCTATTATCCATTGCTATGCTTGGCCTTTTAAAGTCATGAGCAGGGCCCAAGCATCAGAAATTCAAGAAACAAGCATAACGCTACACAGCTTTCCTGACAGGCCCTTCCATTTAATTACACAGGCCTTTAAATAGCGCGCAGATACTTCACGAGTGGGTGATAACCCCTGGTCTTTCAACGCTACTATCGGTGTCCAGAGCACCCAACGCAGCACCATCTTGTTCTCTTTGACTAACGAAAGTATCACCGCGTTCTTCCTGCGGAATTCAAGCACCGAAGAAAAGAAAACGCGTTATCGCACGTCCTTTCAGCCAGCAACAGTTACCGCGTTTTAGCGAACGCAAAATGTAAGCTTCTGGGCAGGTTCAGATTGCCTAGCTTGACAGAGGCTAAGAGGTGAGGCGCTGCAAACAAAAACAACAAAAAAAAAAACAAACAAAAAAAACCCCAAAAACAAAGTTACCAGCCAACACCACCGCCTCTTTTGTGCTGCCCTCTCCGCACTCGAGCGAACGCCGCCTGCTCGGACAATATCCTCACACGAGCGGATGGAAATACAGCTGGCGCAAGCCCGGGCGCAACCCCACCGCTGCCGCACCTCCACGGACCCCGGCGGCCGCCCCGCCGCCGCTCCCTTTGTTTTGGTCGCCGAGGAGCACCGCTGACCCCTCACTCGCCTGCCAGCGCCCGCCTCGGAGGGAGCTCCCCCCGACCGCCACCGCCACCT
>VZTL01078204.1:28294-45661 GCA_013400535.1 Scopus umbretta
GCCCGGGGCCGGCCAGCGCCGCCCGCCCCGCCGTACCCGCCGGCCCCGGGGCGGGAGCTGTGTCCCCCAGCCGGGCTCCGGGCCGCGGCGCAGCTCCCCGCATCGCTGAGGGTCGGCCCTGGGCATCTAGAATGATCCCGGGAGGGCTGGAGGGCAGCCCGGCTTCGAGGCGAGGCCTGGCCGGCCCCGGTACCGGAGGCTGCTGCGGCCGGTTCGTGGCGCCAAGGGCGCGGGGCAGCGGGCCGAACGGAGCGCGCCTCGGCAGCGACGGTCCTCGGGATGCTGCCATTTTAGGAGGCGAGCTAAACCACAGGTTCTGGTTTTACCGGTAGCTGCATTAGCTAAGCGAAACAGGCTTTTTGGCTTTCCGTCGTTGAGAACAGCTCGGTTTTGTCAGTAGTTCCTCAGGCGGGAGCATTGGACCCATCGCCCTAGTCCCCGAGGTTAAAGGCAGCAATTGCCCGGCGCGGCGGCGGACGGACGTTACGGCTTGCCCTAACCCCGCGCGGGCGGCTACCTGGCGCTGCTCAGGCCTCTGCGCGACGCTGAAACGCAAATATTTGCTGGGTCAGATCTCGCCAACTGCTGTAACAGCCGCTCGGGGAACGGCTGAATTTGGTGGACTGGAGGGTGAATTTTCCAATTCCCATTCCTGTCCCGCTCACGCTGCACGAGTTCTCGAAGCCACCTTCCCTCCCGGGATAAGCCACTGGATCAGTTTGCCATCCCAGGGAGGGAAGCCTGGGCAGAGCACCGCAGTACAGCTTAGTGTGGCCAACTCCTACTTGGATCAGAATAAAGCGGTATTTATGATCGAAATCTCTTTCACAGTTGTTTTAAACACCAGTTTTAGAGGACGGTTCTACCCTGGATGTGCTAACTAGACACCGTTCAGTAACCGTGATGGACTTCTGCTGAAACCAGACTCACACAACACAAAGGCCCCTGGCTGCTCTTCGCAGATTTTCATGTACCGTGAGCAGCAGCGAGGTACCGCTAGTGCCAAAGGCAAAGGGTCACCGGCAGGAGAAGAAAAATTGCGCTCAGTCTGACATGTACTTGCATAGAAATTTTTATTTTTAAATCCCAACAGTGGTGTGAGAATCGGTGTTTAGCTAAGTTAAAAAGCGAACTTTTTAGTCAGCAACAGAATAAACACAATTACACATCAGTAATCGGCTCCCTCCCAACTGACTTTTTTTAGCGTTACACGTGGAGGGTCTTAACCAGCCTCGTCGTGCTATATCTTTGAAATGACTTAAATCAGAACTTCTCAAAGCAGAATCACTCCCCTATAATGTAAATTGTTTGCTTCATCACCAGCACCACCACCACAAAAACCCCACAAACCCAAAGCAGAAGCTCCTGACCAACAAGACGCCTGCTAGCTCTACCCTCCTTGTCCTTAGACCATTGCTCCCAGAAGCGGTTTGGCATAACCCCACCGCAGAGTTGCAGAGCTGCGTGGCCCCGTCGCATCCGTAAAGCACCACTTGTCACAGAGCTAGGAGTTGCTGCTGGAACAGCATTACCCGAGGGCAGCACGAAAAGAAACTAGGAATCCCTACGTTATGTAAGAATAATTGGGGTTTGATAAACTGATTAGTTTGCTATTTCAGGGATTGCACGAGTTAGGCCAGAATGTGCCCCCCAAAGCTTGTTACCATTTTTTTACTTTATTTTTTTACTTTATTACTACAAACAGCAGAAGGTATAAATTATTTTCCCACCACGTAGATTCCACATAATATCTTTCTTCCATAATATCTGAGATGTACAATATGAGCTTATAGCCAAACACCAAATAAAACCATTTTAACCTCTATATCTTTTAAGGCCAGCTATTACTGATAGCTAAAAAAATTCCAAGCCACATATCTCCCACATACACACCTCACCCCCCACCACCTTAATTTACAACTCATACTGTCACATCCTTTTTTAATCAATTTAGCAGGTCACTGAATCTCCTCCATCTGAGAGGAAACCCCTTTCTAGAGCGGTGACCGTGTGACTCCTGCCCACGCAATCCATCCGCTAGACCGAGTAAATCAAATGTCTGAGGTATAGGTAGACACAGGTGACTTAAGTTCAACAGCTTGTACTTTAGGAGGGGGAATTTGCACTGGAAGAGTCACTTGCGTTGGTCCTTTGCCCAACCTGACCAGATTATTACAAGGTTGGGGATCTTACTGGCAACGTGCAAATGATCCTTTACGAATGGTTTTCAAGTTAAAGTGCTCAAATTGGCAAACCTGTGTTTGCAGCAGCAGGAGAATCGTTGTTATCGCTGGCATACGTGGGGCAGAGAAATCAACAACAACAGCAAAAAACATAGTTTAAACACTCTTCCCGCAATTCCTACTACTGTACTATGAGACATGGATGATTAATCTGATTTGGAGCAAGTTAGAATCTTTGTCTGCTTTCTATTCGGTGCTAGTAGTAAAACAACCAGTTATTTCTTCTGTAAACATATGGCAAGACTGTATGTCATGACTTTAGAATGAGCTTTTCTGCCTCACTTTCTTTTTTGCCTTCCACTAATACCTCAGAAGTATTTGAACATAGAGCTTAAGTGATCTCTCCTGTTGTGTTTTCAGTTCCAGACATATTACTTATGTATTTTGAGGCACAGAGTGACCAAAGCCAAATTAAATTACATTCCTCCCCCCAAATGTCAGTAAGGGCTTTCTTATGCAGAAGTTTCAGGAAAAAAATAGTCTTTGATTGTCTATCAGGTTCTGCTTAATAATAGATATGTTCAGCTTTATTCCATCTCATCTTAATAAATAGCTCCATTTCAGAAAAGAGCTGAAGAATAACAACCTGGCACTGTCTTTACCTCTGTTTATTTTTGTCCATATACTGTTAGGCAAGCTCTTGCCCTAAAGACCTGCAAAAGCGAAGTCTGGGCTTTTTTTTAAATTGTGTCTTGCCTTGCTGGCACAGCAGAGAAAAATTAAATTTCACATTCAGAATGTAAATTCTCTAGTACCCAGTAGAGATGGATGAATTTGAAGAGGGAGAAACAGTGGCATTTCCCTTAGCCAATGGCGCTTCTCCCAAATGTTAACGTATTTTTTAAAGGCTGGTGTTATGTTATATACTTTCCTTGCCACAATGGCCACATAAATATTAAATAAGCAAACAAAAACACACAAAAACCAGAAGTGTAAGTCAGCAGTATGTGCAGATGAGAGCACCCACTGCTGCACAGTATTATCTTCCATTACCTTATTGTATCACACAACATAACATCGAAATGATATCCTTGAACAAGACAATGCTGTAAAGCTTATCCTTGTACAGATGGTTGTCATGACCACAATTCAGTACGGAGGGAAAATTAGATCCCAGGCCATTTTCTCTGCATTGTTTAAGCATGGGAACAGCAAGGAAGCTCACCTGGGATCTTCCTATCTTAAATCAAGATAAATATGGTACATCTATTTTTACATAAACATCATAATTAGTGAGACAGTGCACATATGCTGCATTTATTGTGGCTCAACTCAGAGAAGAATCTTCAAGATTTAAAAAACAGGCAAGTGATGTTATAGATAATTTTCTATTAATTGTCTTACAACTAGCTAACAATTGCTATCATAAAATTGCAGTCATTATTCTATCTCTAAGCTAAAGATATAAAAATAGCACTGAAACTACTTAAAAATAGACATCTCTATTTTTCTAGATAGACAAGAATATGAATAATTTTTCATCCTCATATATCAACAATACAGAGGAAAATAAATTAATATTATTGGCTGTAAGGTACCCTGATATTAGTCTTCACACAGAAACACTTTTTTTCTAGTATACAAGGACTTTACCATTCCCGTCTTTTTTACAGAGGTGTATCTTCTCAGAGATCAGGAGATCCTGAGAAAACCTATCCGGTACTCTGTCATCTTCTTGTGAAAGTTGGGATCTTGCCTGATAAAACTTAAACTGTAAATATCCTTTTAAAGGTGTTCGCTATCGTGGTCATTGTTGACCCCATTTAGCCAGTCAAATACTATTGTTTCTGTTAAATTCAGTGTATAGAAAAACAGCGTATTTGTCCCACTAATCCTAAACAATTATTTCTTCATGCTTATCTCCTTAATATTTAACAATCTACTGCTTGTAACTTTTGAAGATAGAATATTATGAGAGTCTTGCAGTCCTGTTTTCTGACTGTAAGTCTCTAAAGAGCTTCTGCAAGACATGCATTAAACAGCAATTACTGTATGGGTTGGTATATGACCTGTTGGTATCACAATCTTTATTAGTCTTTGAACTAAGCCACATTTAAACTTGAAAACCATTAGAAGGTTTTTTACCTTCTAAAAAGTAACATTTAGCAATCTAACTCTGTTCTTCAAATCTTTCCCTGGGACTCTTACTCAAAGCACTGAAGACTCTTAAAAAAAACCAACAAAACAAAACGGGTGTTAGCTCTGCGTTATAATAGACATTTCAGATGCTTGAAAAAATGTCAAACAAGCTGCAACTTAACAAGTCCTTAATACCTGATTCACTTAAGATTTTATTCCAGATACGTAACGTTTCTGAAATTACTTTTAAAACATAAGTCAGGATTTTTTATGTCTGAGTGGTCTTTGGATAGATAGTTCTTCAGGTGCTCCATAGTTCACAATTCAAAGCACTTACAAGCTATTAAATGTTCACATAATTCTAATAAAAGACCTTAGTTATTCCCAATTTGCAGTTCATACCCCACCATGGCTGAAATCTCTCCTTTTGCTGGAGGTGGCTGAATAAGAAGCAATCCCTCGGTTCACATATTTTTCCACACAACAGTGGAAAAAATAAAACTTGTAATAGGCTGAGAGATTCGAGGGCTGAAATAGTAAGAGCTTGAGACATACTGTTTCTACATTATTTGCGACATCTTTGAGTATGCTCGCTAAAGATTGGGAAAGGCTTGTATTGTGAGAGAGTACGTGTCTGGCATCTACCTTAGTTACTATTAAATGGGGTGTTTTGTACGTGAAGACGGTAAGTGAGGTCTGAAGGAGAAAAAATAAGTGCTTGACTGGGTTTGGCCTTGCTGAGGGTGCTTATGTGTGAGTTACTGTGTTCTTACTGGTAATTCTGTCTTTTCTGTATTGAAAACTTCTCAGCCTATGTATTCTTTTAGCTCCAGAAAATAGCTGTGAGAGAACTACGGCTTATTACTATTCTAGCTAGTTGGAATTTTGTGAAGGTATGCAAGCGTAGTCCTGAGTAATCTCTCTTCCTGTCTTTTCCTTGTGAGACCAGTACATAAAAATATGAGCTCAATACTCAGAGCTGGAATTTAAGATAGGTTTACTACTCTCTCTGCACTGTCATTCTACTGCCATGGTCATACAATCACCTTCTTTCAGAAAACAAACAGCTGCCACGACTCGAAATTTTGGTTAATTGCCTGGCTCAGAAAGAGGTTCTGGTTCCCAAACTCCCTGAGAATTCAGTCATGTGCCGGTGTGATGCATTCCATCCCCTACTCTCTAAGCGTAGATCTGAAAGCAGTTACGGAAGCTCTAGTGACTACAGCTAAGATGCATAGTCAGCATTTCAGAGTTAAAGCCTAAGCAAGCATTTTATTCATTCACTTTAGCTCTGTTCTGCGGATTTGCAAAACTAATTGCAGTCTCAGATATTTTACATCGCGATGGGTTTTATCATAACTTCTTGAAGACTGTGGCGTCATACGGTTTTATGGCAAGGTTTTGCCCGTCAGCATCTATGCTCCTTTGTGCACTGTAAAAATGTCTGCTAGAGCGGAATTTCCAGCTCTTGTGTGGTTAAATTTTGTAACAGTACAGACCAGACTTACCTCTTAACTCTAAACTGAAGCAAAAAAATGTTTAACAGCCCCTCAGGACACAGTTACATGGCAGAATGTTGCCGTTTCATCTGCAGTGAAAAATCTGTTCTGGACATCAGTCTGGCCGGAGGGAGAATTAGTACGGCATTCCTTCTGCTCTCCCACCACCTGGAATGCAGTATGGGCCTTCTCACAAGCTTTCAGCAGACCTGCCAAGTCCCACTCAGATGGAAAGTCCCTCACATCTCTTATTTTCTTTTTTTTCCCCCTAATAGCATCTCTTTATCTGATGAAGATGGAGACAAAATACTTTTGAACAGTCCAGCATGACAGGATCCTGCTAACACTTCCAGCCTGTTGCAGTCTGGTAAGTTCAGCTGCAGGGGCTGAAGATAAGGCAGTAGCCCTTTCTGTAGCTGCTGCCAGCCCAAGAGGGCTGCACAGAAAGACCCGTAAGCGGTCCCAGGCCAACACGCTACCCGAGTCATCAATTCCATACCTCATTTTTCCACTGCTTATAAGTGATACCGTTACATTTGTTAACTTTGATATACTTAAGTAAAAGGTGCAAGCTAAGTATCATTGTTTTGGCTAATCCAAATGTAATAGCTGTTGTCCAACATATATTTTGGTCTTGCCACCTTGATGCCATGTTATTTCAGCCTGAAAGCCCAGATTCTGTTCTAACACAGTGTTGTTTAGCTGCAGTCAGCTAAAAAAAAAGATACAGAAACAGGATCAAAATAAATTCTTATTACATCAGTCATTCACTCTCTATTTTGACATTCTTCACACCAGCACTGACATCCCCATCTATACAGTCCTGACTCTATCCCTAAAACCTGGGACTGCCAGGACAGACAATATTTTTTTCTTTTTTTTTTTTTTTCCCTGTGCCATTTGCTTTTGTGGTGAGTTAAAAACATTAGTTAAATATCAGTGTAAAACCAAAGCAACAGTACATTCACTTGCAACATCATCAGGCTGCATAAGCATACTGTAAGGCAGATTGTGCCTCAGTAAGCTAGTGAAATTCTTCTATTCTATCAATAAAATAGTAGGAAAAAAAGATCGTAGCAACACAGAAGAGCTATATTTCTACTAGATTAACGTAGTTAAAATAGTACAGTCTGAACCTGTCGTAGCACAGTTGTAGTTACCAGATAGCTAAACTTCAAGACTGTGACGCAGAAATAACATGAGCAACAAATAACTTCTGTTGTGAACATCAGGGTTTGGGAGAAGTGGGGGAACGCGGCACACGCGCACGGCCAGCCGAGCGGTCCCCTGCCCCAGCTTCTGCAGCCGCGTGGGAGCATGAATTTTGCAAAGCATCTACCGTGAGCTAAGGGCTGGCGGTCCCGCTGCTTCCCTCCCGGCATGCTGCCAGGGCTCTCCTTGGGTGCTCCTCTGATGTTACGGTGACCCGCTTCCCAGCACTGAGCAGTAAAAGCCTAACCCCACAACAGCAGTAAATCGTTTTCTGCTGGTTCGGTCCCCTGAGCCTACTCCTCATGGAGGCAGGGGAGGCCTGGGCCCCAGCGAGGGGCTGCGAGCCCGGCTCTTCTCTGCAGCTGTAGCTGAGAGTACAATTTCCTCACCCGGCCAAACTTGTCTGGCAGCTGCCGCCATCTAAGATTGCGCTCGCTCCTCTGCAGGGGGCTGCTGCCATCCTCGCGTTGTCTGCCGTGGTGGCTGTCCCCTGTGCCAGGAGCCACACAGATGTGGCAGGGCTGTGAACTGCTCCAGCTGAAAAACATTACTTTTATGCATCTATGCATACATAACACATAGATGGGTGTATAAAAATGGGTTCGTTTTCAGCCAGGTCCGCCAGCAGTAACTTCACAAGTCTAGGAGCTGACAGCATGTACACACTAAGGAGAGAGTACAGAACCAAGGCAGCAGAAGAGGCAATAAAAATACTCATTTTAAAAAACAGAAATGCAAAGAGATAAGGCTTATTTCTTCCTCTGTTCCAGTTATAGAACAAAACATCTACAACAAGCCAACAGGGAAACCTAAACTGACCTTCAGTTTGACCCCATGGACTGTCATCTCTCTTTCAGATGGTCAGATGTATGTGCCATGGTTGTGGGCCGCTCATGAAGAGACAATTGAATTATTTCTGATTATGGGACAAGCGAGCTGCTTCTTGACTCAGGAAAGCAGACGTGTGCCAAGCGGGCCTGCCAGATAGATATGCTGGCTCTGCGGATTCACTGACACTGAAAAGCATCGTGTGATGGCCTCAGCCCAACTGGAAAGGAGGACCACGTGCCTTCCCAGCCTGGGCAGCAGTGGTGGCCATACAGGGGTCTTGATGGCTCTGCTGTGCACCATTACAGCAAATCAAAATCCATTCTCCTGCCCATGAAGAATGCAAAGGGGAATATTCAGACCTGCCATAAACAGATGTGAAGACAACTTCAGGATGAGAAAGACTACGTTCAAAGGGCTTGCCTACATGAAAACACCCTAAAAAGCTGAGACAAAACTTGGGAAGACAATGCACAAAAGGGAGAGCGCACTGAGTATGTGTGAGGATTATCTAATTCAGAAGTGAGTTTGCTAGAGTTTAAGTCTCCTTGAAATTCCAACCATCTATTGTCAGTTTGCCTCTCCGAGGACATTTACCAACTGTCTCAGATTTCTCAGGTAGGAACGATTCTAGAGCCGCACTTGCCAAGGACTGGAGGAAATGCAGGCAAGCATTAACAAGACACTGTGCTAGCATGCAGGTGGTTGCTAAAAGTAGAACTGATTGTCTTTTGCCCTGCCTGGAATTCAGCAAACAGACCAAGAGGTCAAGTAGTGGTGGCCTCCAAGGACTTTTTAATTTACTGCAGATTCTAGGATGTAAAACGTCTGTAGACAGTGCTACCATACTAGTAAAGATATAATGCTGTATCAGATTACTGGTGTGATTTAATTACCAGCGGGTAGCCTGTGGTGAAAAGGGCATCCTTACTTGCTAGACCTGTAAACCCAGGTCTTATTTGAAAGCATTTTTAAACAGAAACAGCAAATTTAGTATGAATTAATCACTGGTTGAATACGTAATGTTCTTCTGTTTAGAATCCACTTTGATTCATACACGACGGCTGGGAAGAGGGATGGAAAAAAAAAAGATGGAAAAGCTGTGTGGTTTCCGCTTTGTTCTGATTTTAAATTACAACAAATTGTAACCATCAATTTCTGACACATGGGAAACACTAGTTGCGGTTAGAGTTTGACCTGAAGTAAAACTGAACATAAACCTATGTGTAAATGAGTCCAGGTTCAAACAATACTGTACAGAAGGGTTTTTATGTGGACAGTTGCAGGATGTGATCAGGAAGCTGGGATAAAACGTAGGTAAAAGGAGGTCAGCTTGGATGTCAGCACACAAGCGAAGTCCGTTTGTTTGTGTGTATAGAGGCAGTCACAAAACAAGTTGAAAACTCTGCACATCTCACATCAAAGTTCACCTAAACTATAACAAGTTATTCAGTACATATCTAGACAAAATAGATAATAAATATCTGTAGTCATCTGAAATATTTTCAAAGAAATGGCACTACCTGTGTCAAATACAATGACTGCATTGACCTGTTAACCCTTGTTAGAGGTGTAAAAGTCTAACAAAGACTCTCTATGCCTTCAAGAACC
Organism: Scopus umbretta; assembly: GCA_013400535.1. Classification (NCBI taxonomy): domain Eukaryota; kingdom Metazoa; phylum Chordata; class Aves; order Pelecaniformes; family Scopidae; genus Scopus; species Scopus umbretta. The sequence goes on from VZTL01078204.1 coordinate 37,767, forward strand.
ATTAAGTTTGCCTCACCCACTACTAGTATTTTTGCAGGTATACTCCCAAATCCCAAGCCCAAATTGGTTTTGTGGGTTGGAAATGTGGGTTTGTGGACTAAATCTCCTTTTGTGCAGCTACTTTGTAATACAAAAGAGCTAGAAAGGGTCTGACTGCCTGCTCGCTCAAAAGAAAATGCTTTATCTGCTACAACTTCTGTCCGGGTGTGATGGTCTTGTCATTTGAATGCTGTTTGGAAAGAGGGCTCTGAGCCTACGTACAATGAGAACTCGGGGCATACACAACAGTTGCACTGTTTACCATAATAGCACTGAATATATTCAGTTCCTCACAAAAGATATATTTTCAATGTGTTTCTTCTGAGCTAATAAATGCTTTAATTAACTGCAACAGTTTATACATTGAGCCAAATTATAGCCATTTTGAATAGACTTAATTGTATATAAAACGCAGCCTTGGTTTCTTTTAAATGAAAGACAAGGAATCAAATAGCATGATTTCTGATGTAGATTCATGCAGAGCAATCTTAAAATACATCTTAGAGGCCTATGTTCTTGCAGATACCATATCGTCACATCACAAAACTTCTTTAGCTGTGGTTCCACGATACATTTTCTTTAGCAGTCGGGCTGGTTTAAGAAGTTCCCACCACAACCTCCTTCTCAGGCGCTCTCCACGCACCCTTAGTGCAGGCAAAAACTGTTTGTTCAGCTGTGTTTCATCACAGAAACAATCTGGGTTAAAAATAACCTCTAATTAAAAATAATTGAACAGTATTGATGGTCTAGGTTATAAAACTGTCTCAGAACAGTTTTATCCAGATTGGGGGGGGTAAGGAGGGTGGGAGCAGGGATGACTGTGACGCAGAAATAAAATGAGCTGGGAGGGGACAGGGGGAAAATAACTTCTGTTGTGAACATCAGTGTTGCTGAAAAAGCACGTGGCAGAACTGGTCAGCGAGAGCTGCAGCGCTGCGCAGAGCCAGGCTTGCAGAGCCTTGCAAGAACCGGCCATAAACCGAATTTGACAAGATACTTTTGTAGTATGTTGATATGATCTAGTCAATCTATGACTGCAGTGATACTTAATCTCCCCAAAGTTAAACGAAGCATATAGATAAATGTAATACTGTATACTATATTAGCATAAGCTTGATCATTTACTTAAGAGTTTGAAACTGTTACTGCTCCAAATTGCCTCTTGTCATTCAATTAGGGAAAAAGCTTTAGAAATGCTGAACCCTAGTAGTTATTGCACTGTCATTCATTTATTATTTTGTATCGATGGATCAAAACCATCTGTTCTTCAGAAATGTGTACTACTACATAGAGAAGAACTCAAAGAATATATATTAGACTACTGAATTTATTCTACTTGGGTAATTTTAATGATTTAAGAAAATTTGGTGTGAATGCCATTCCATACGTTGGTTAAAACAACACTTTTGCTTCTAAAAAATAATTCTGAGTATAAAATAGTTGTACTTTATTCAAGTAATTTTATTTATAGTGGGAATTGCTGCCAAGTACCGTAGAAATTTAGAGGTTGACAAATTTAAAATAATTCAATTAATACCTTATGCCTACAGGGATATTTTCTGTCAACAATCCCCCAGTACTTTCTATAAAGTAGGCTACAGGAATTAATTAATATACAGTCAATAGACTGCCTACTCAAGGGATCGAAAAAGGCATCTGCTCTGTGCCAGGAATATACTTGACTGACTGGCTCTTTGTTTGGTTGTTTATTTAAAGCCAAGTGAAAACTGTTTTATCTCGAAAAAACAATGATGAATACTTAAGTAGATCAACTGCACATGTAGTTAGTTAACAACTCGGAATTTAAGCAGTACATTGCTGCTTCCTTCATAAGGGGTGATAAACTTTTTAAGGAAGTTCATGTATTACGAATTACCTCAGAATTACAACTTTAATAAGATAATACCAAAAAGGGAAAAAAAAAAAAGGATTTAGACCTAACAAATTTATAATCCTTACAATTACAGGTTTCCTAAGAGGAAATACTTATTTCCTAAAGATTTCTGCTAATTGTTACTGCTTTCCCATGGTGCTGTCAGAATCCTCTAACAATTCAGCACAAAATTTCTGCATTTCGTCTATAGAGATTTCGAAAGTAGCAAAACAAGGAAGACAAAGTGTTACGTTTTGAGTAATTTTTGCCAGTATCACGAAGACTGTTTGATAAGGCATGCCGGTACATTGTATTAATTCTTGCGTACAGGGCTAGATTCTCAGCTTCATTAAAGCCTGTGAACTGAAGCTGATTTACTTATGTATGATTTAAGGCCTGAAGGAATGATTAGCTCAGTTCAAATTCCTACATAACACAATGATTCATTCACTCTGCCCAACAAATCACTGGGCTGGAGTATATATTTTAAGGAGACATCCGTTTTAGGGCAGATTCGAAGAGCTTTTCTTCTTACCCCATTTTAAGCAGTTCCTGTTTCTGCCACTTCTTCCAAATGCCAAGCTGTTCCTGCATTTCTCAACATGAAACTCTCTTGAGCGGCATGCGGAATCAAACTGGAGAACTGATGTGGCTTTTTGCTTTTTCTGGGTTATTTTTAATTTGGGTTCAGCAAACAGTTCACCGTTCAGCTACACAAACAGTTGCACGGCAGGAGAGAGAGGACAGCATGGGAGTAGGTGTAAGTAGTAGAGGACAAGAGAGGAAAGGGCTTCGCGTAGCAACTCCGTGATCTGTAGTTGCTCTTCTGCCCGTTTTTCTCCTCCGTACCACAGCTGGCAGAAGGCAGGGCATATCCCTACCTCACTCGCTGAGGTTCACAGTCTAGCATTTTCGTGTGAACTGACGTTCACAGGCAGTTAAAGCAAATATGCTAGACTGTGAACTGAAACAGTTCTGTTGTGGAAATGTCCTCCGGCAGAGGGGATGGCAGGACAGCTGGGGGTAGCAATGCATTAAACCATTGCAGCTGTTTTCCTCATTGCACTTAAGTCAGAGCTCTTAATTAAGTACACCACGTGCTGAAAAATGTACTGCCCTGCTAGATAATTTGTTCCAATACTCAACTTCCTTTGGAGTTAAAAATCAACATCTTCTTTCTGAATTGTATTCTGCTGATATCTCCTTCTCATCGTCGACCTTCTTATGTCAGCATCTACTAGCTCCAGTATGGGACTTCAGTATTTAGGACCCAAGTCGGATTTTTGAAAGAGCATGGGCTCCAACTTGGATGTTTCCTAGCTCTCTGAGCTACCTTATAAAGTAAGGAGGAAGGTGGAAGTGCTAATTCAGGGTAAGAAGTCTGGGGAAGTGGCAGTAGGGCATTAAGAAAATGGCAGCTAGACTATTTATCTTTACAGTAAAGTCCACAAATAGGAATCAAGACTCTAACATCCCGATTATAAAAATGTTTGGTTTTTTTAACAGGTGACTACCGTGAGCGTAAGATAAACAGAACAAACAAGCATTTTGCACCCAAGTCACATGAACAGAAGTTCATAGTAGATTGTAACTTTATTTTGCCACTAATTCAAAGAAGGAAACAGCCTGGATAATTAAGCAAAATAACCATGTTGAAAGCTGGGTACATTTTAAAAATCATTAGGCAAAAGTAAGTTGTCTGAAAATGATAAAATGATTTCCAAACCAGAAAGAGAGTAACGCTAGCAAATGTACTCTGACCGTGCATTTTAACATATAATCTCAATTAATCCTGAGTAAATTCTTGAACCTCATAACTCAGCATAACCTCATAACAGCAATTAATAGAGGAAATAGACTTGAAAGGACAAGAACGTACAAAGGAAACTTCCTTTTATTGGTTGATTGAATCTGAACTGTGTTGCCTTTGTGGACTTTGAAACCATGAGAACACAAATGCGAACTGTTGGTTAGCATTTGCTACAACTGACCATTAATGAGGTATTGACTACCTTCAAATCTTTCCTTCTGAGCAGAGTATTTCTGGAGTTTCCTCAATCCTCTAGCGTATAAAGGACTGTAATATATAAAGCTTTCTATTCTGAATTTATGAAAACCCATTTACTCTAAACATGTTATGTTATTAAGACCTATTAACTGTAGTATTTTCTAGTACATTTTGAATTTTAAGCAATATACCAGAAAAACCAGTAGCCATTGTGCCTCTCAAAGCAAAGGCGTGTACCCCAAATTAACCAGCATCTCTGAATGTTTAATAACAGTTGCATCTAATTTCAGTCAAGAGCTAGAAATGAGTCACATATATTTATGTCATTTATCTGACTGTATTAAAACATTATTTTTGATACAGAGATGTTTAAATAAGACAAAAGTTTCAGTGGTTACAAACAGCCACTTTACTCAGGCGTAAATCCAAGCTACTGATGAAAGGAATTGGACTGCCCCTAACCCAACTCACAGGAAAAAAGAATTACGATTAGTTTTTGGTGCGGATCGTTGATCTAGTTCTTTATACAGCACCAGAAATAGTTGCGTCAACCCAAGGGAGAAGGTAGGCACCAACCGCAGGAGCGAGAGAAGAAGGTGACACCATCTGCTTCCGCAGCAGGGTGGATTTATGCGAGATTAAAGTGACCGTATAAATACAGCCTTAGAAATGAAACCTGCTGGCTAGAAGAGCCTGTTTCCTCAAATAGATTAATGATTTGTTTATAACAAGTTAAGCCACAAGGGAATCCTTAACAGGCTTTGTCTGCTTTCTGGGTGAGAGATGACTCCACCTATTCATGCCCTAGAAGCATTACCATTTTTAAGAATTTGAATGTGATAGAAAATAATCTATTAGGATAAAATGAATATTAACACACTGATTAAATCAGAGTTCACAGAAATTTGTGGGAGGGGAAGGAAATAGAATCCTTCAAAGAGAACACAAGTTTAGGTCTAAAGGTTGGCTGTGTCCCCAGATCTTCATTCTCTTCCACGAAGACAAGCCTAAGGAAGTAGGGTCTGTACACAAACAGACTCCCAGACAGATCTCTGAGCAAGCACCTTGATAGCTGGGTAATAATAAGAGAGAGAAAGCTCAAAATGTTTGTAGACTTTATTTTAGGAATTGCAGGTGGTTTTATTTTAAATCATTGCATTTGTTGTATATTGTGCAAATACATTTATTGAAAGTAATTACAAACCAAGGTAACTGGCAGATACTCAGGCATCCCATTCCTGCTGGTGCTGTAGTACTTTAAAGCTGTGGTACTGCCCGGGATCACAGAATATGTCTTGGGCATATCCAAAGAATAAGCGCACTAATCCAGGAAGCCATGCTAGGCAGACTGAAAATTGGTAAAGCTGCTGTGAAAAGGAGAAGTCTTGTGATTATTAACATTAGAAGTCTTGTGATTATTCATGTTAGCCAGAGGCTCCCTGCATATAATACGATGGTGGGGAGAGCATGTGAACCCTGAGGATTTCCCATGGAGTCTCTTATGACAGCATTCGCATTAAATCGCTGTGAGTGCAGCTGCTTCAAATAACTGTAAGAAGCAAGTCCAGCACCACTGCAATAAGTCAATGCTTAGCTTTTGCTTCATGTTAACCCCCCTCTGTATTGCTTGCTCAAGTAACACAGACTTTCCTTCGAAAGAAACTGGATACAATTCTTTGTTATATTTATTAAGGTGCACATTATACTGAGTATCTGGAAGAATTCGGATTCTTCTCCGTTGTTTTCCGTTCTCATTGGTCTCATATTTTCCTTCATAGTATGTCCAGAATTACTGGACGCTTCAGCACACGTAACCACTTTTAGGTTCTTCTGAGTTATTCCTACTATGTAATAAGCTCCATGTCGTCATAAAACTGAAGGTGAAGGTAAGAAGTTATTATAAAACCACATTTAACTTTTGACAGCATGAGTGACAAACTCTGCATCGTATAATCAGCAGTGGTTTCTATCTTACACACAAACCCTGCATCACTAGAATAACAACACTCAGTGTTGATATAGCTGGCGAGGAAACTTAAATATTAACAAGTAGCAATAAATCAGTGTAACTTGTATTGCTTGGGCATTAAGATGTAGTATTGGCATTAGCATACAACAAAGTTTTGGCACTGGCATACAAGAATGGATCATGTGTGGACTGCGGAACGGAAAAGCAGGTGTGAATGGAAAGGCCGTACTGTAAATAACACACCAGTATGATTTATGTTCTATCTCAGTTGCTCTTCTGCATCTGCTCCCCCCCCCCCGCCCCAGTCTCTAGAATATTCTTGTGGTTTTGCACACCCACTGAATGCCAAGTCAGTGTATGTCACACCTTTTCTGTTACTGTTCTGGCTTATGTGGCCGAGCTTTTCATGGGAGTTGCCTCTACTGAGGCTTAACTGGGAATTCTGTGTTCAACAGGTAGCTGAAGAAGTCTGAAATGGCCGTACTTTTTAGCATTTAACAAAGCCTGGGCACAAAGAGTACTTGAAGAACTAAATACTTTGGTGCTGGAATAAAGCACCTGCTCTCACAGATGACTAAGATCTCACGTACTAAGTGAAAAATATAGCCCCTAATGAACATGTGCCAGGAACTGTTTGGATCCAGACATAACGGGAACGAAACATTTAGATCCTTGCCTGCCATATGGGAGACCCACATTTCATGATTACTCCAGCTTGTCATTCCAAGGGTTGGCATAGAGCACTGGATGAAGTAATGGCTTAAGATTATTCAGCAAAACGTTTAAATGTTTGCTCTGTGGTCTCCTCTTGTGTTGCCTTTCCGTTGCATGCCCATGATCTAGCTAAACTTGTGCAAACCACTGAACTGTAGAGGGAGGTGATGCAGAAAGCGCGGCCATCTGGGCCTGCCTGAATAGGAAGAGAAGAAAACACCCTTACTGTGAGAGTCGCTGGCTGTTGTTAAAGCCAGGATTGCTTTTAAAGGAGTGCCAAATCTTACTAATTAATTTTCAGATTTATACTTCAGAGTGACTCTGGCAGTGATTATATTATTCAAAAAGCAGTCACAGACCGTTCCTGAGTTTTAAAGCACAAGTCTCTTTAAATTCTGCAGAGTTTTAATACTTTGGGAGCTCCGAACATTTGGTTTCCAGATACACATCTATCCTTAAGAGTAAGCCCTGCCAAAAACCCATAACTTATTCTTCTGGTAGTATTTTGTGACCCATCTTTTCATCAAAGAAGCATTCTTTTTTAAGCGTACCAAACACTAAAAGCCGTAACGTGCTATGTTCATCTCCTTGTTATTTTTATCCCCACACTGCGGCATAATCTTTTTGCCCAAAGTCTCACAGCCAAAAAAGCATCCGAACGGGAGACTCCCAGCTTCTGGTTTTGACTCTGCTGAGCACATCGCGTTAAAAGAAGTCACGATCAAGCCAGGAACGCAAGAAGGCAGAACAACAACGAAAAAAAAACGTAACACCTTTGCGTAAGAAAGGACATTTTTACTTGAACGGCGTTCCCTCTGATTTCAGTCAGGCCGCGACTTCCCGCCGGGACGTGAGGCGTTGAGAGACCGTCTCCGGTGAAGGAGCCATTGGGAGTTTTCTCCCCGCTTTGTGAGCCTGATGTCCCTAATCTGTGTTAATAAGGGCCCAGGCAAGCGCTCCCTCCTTATTTTGGAGGAAATACTCTTTTTAAGACTGTAACAGGCCCGCAGCTGGTTTTAATACCCTGTCCAGTAAATGACGGGAGCCTGTTGGCAATCAACGAGACGCGTTATTTATTAACTGACTTCGTCCTAATTGTCCCCAGACGGGGCTCGAGCGCCTTCTGTCAGACATGAGCGCCGAGGGGGAACTCGGGGGTGGCTCTCGGCTCGACGAGCCCCATTCCTTCCCCTCACGGCCCGGGGGAGCGGGAAAACGGAGAGGGACGGCCCCAACGGCTCCAGGCGGCTGAGGGGGGGGAGAGGGCGGGGCGAGGAGAGGCCCCGCCCCGC
>VZTL01078204.1:55966-74741 GCA_013400535.1 Scopus umbretta
CCCCCCCTCTTAAAACCAAGGCAAATAGGTTTAAAATTTTGTTAGTAAAATTACTTCACAGTATTTCTACTGGTTTCGCCAAGGTGCACTATCCTGCAGTTGTGTTGACACAACTATTTGCTAGCTTGTACTGTGAATCAGGTGAACTCCCTGATTTCATCGGTGGTATAGACTCACAAACAGTTCTTTGGGTGTAATTATGACAAAAATGGGCTTCAGTATAGAGATGCGAAGAAGCGGGAGCAAAGCGATTTGTACCACACTGAACAATTTATATAGTGAAATAGCAGTCTAAGCAAGTCCAAAGATGTGATTGCTCTGTTTCGGTTCTGATTTTCAGAAGCAGAAAAATTTAGAATATGACACTAATGAATTTTTGACTATAACTGTTTACTTATCAGTGAAGTTCCTGTGGCTGTATGACCAGATCATCTTGTGATATTTTACATTTGAAAGTGTTAAAACACCTTGCATACATCTTCCCCTTCATTCGCAATTTATTTTTAAAATTCGTTAAGCTCTAAAGTGGAATGATAATAGGATATAAAATTAAGGGCTGAGCCATATACCATCATCTTTCCTAGCAGTTTTTCTGTGTTGTTTCTTGCGTTTCTGCTTCTGTTTGAGAGTTGGATGTTCCTTACAGAACTATAGGGGATCAAGATACACTTCCTCTTAGTCTTCGGATGGAGCGAGTGCCTGTGTGAAAGTATACCCTGAGTTACGAGATGAGTTATGCTGGAAGAGTCGGAACCACTCTAGCTTGAGAGTAGGACTCGTATACCTACAGGTTATACTTCTTTTGCTAAGGTCTGAAAAAGTCAGTTCTTGTGGTAGGTGTTAAACCAAGCTACCATTCAAGTGATTAGAACTGTTTCTTTGATCTTACTTCCCATAAAAATAAATAAACTACATATTTAGCAAGGGAAATGCAGCTTTGAAGATCTTCCTATATTTGTGGAAGATTCTTCTCTTTAGTAACATTATTTTTTTTCTAAAATATGAAATACTTAAAAGCTGAAGACATGTCTTCAATTTATTGGGGTTTAAGATAATTCTTATCAAAGTGTAGTAATTTGGAATTATTTCAGTGCTTTTTTTCCCATGCAGATGGAGCCATCTGAAAGTAGTATGTGTAAGATGGGTTAACTTGCTATGTATGTGACAGCAAAACTGCTCATCACTACTACCTTTCCTGGAACCTTTTCCAAACATATGGAATGATTTCTGTATGAGGAACAGCTATGTTAGGACCTATCAATCTGGAAAAGAGATGACACAACGGGGAGGCATGTGATGGAGGTTCACAAAATCACGACAGATGTAGAGAAAGCAGACAGAAGTAGATAACTTGTCTCTTCTGACACATGAACTAGGGGAGCTCAGACGAAGCTAATCTGAACCAGATTTAAGCAAAATAAAGTCCAGTCCCTGACCCTGGTACAGCGGCTAGTAGACCCGTGGAATTAATTGCTAAAGGGTGTTGTGGATGCTAAAAGCTTATGCGGATTTTAAGGAGTCTGGGTAAGTTCATGAAAGATAAATGGTTTGAGATTTACTAAATATAGAAAATCACATCTGGCTTAGCAAGTTCTTGTAGAAGAAAATGGGAGCACATTTGGGATACATATCATATGTTCTCACTCTTCGATGGCATCTATTTATAGCTATTGCTAAAGATCAGGACACTCGGAGAAATGGATCTCATACTGACCCAAAAGAGGAAGGGCCATGTACTTTCCTTATATCCTGTTGCTGAAGCTGATCCTGACTTTCTAATTCTTTTCTAATCCTGATGTGAGTATGCAATTCAAACTGTTGGCACACCAGACTCAGAGGAAGGAAAAAAAGATAAAGATCAAAACGTGCCTCTTCCCTTACAAGGCAGTCAGCTCTCCCTCTTAATTTATAAGTACTTTTTTTCCTCTGTCCCTAGTGAAAAATGTAAATGTGAGGCCACAGAAACAATAGGAAAGTCTTGAATACAGTTATGGGAAAGGCCACTGAAGGTGAGGGTAGTACAGAGGAATTTTAGCTGCATAATTAAATGGTGTAATTTCAAGGAAGGAGCGGGAGGCTCAGCACATGGAACCTGTCCCTGATACTCACCCTGCTTGTTGTATATGTCTTGCGTATTTATACATTAACACAGATTTTTTTTTTTTTTTTTTTTTTTTTTTTTTTTTAATTTTTTTTTTTTTTTGTTTTTTTTTTTTTTTTTTTTTTTTTTTTTGACAAGATTCCTGGTCTGTTGGATTTGGCTTACCAGGAGTGGAACATAAGTAACCGGTCTTAGAGAAAAATGCAAGCAGTTGAGCTCTGACAGTTTATGATTTTGATCAGATTGGTTCTTGCGGCCTGGCTTGCCCTATGAGGGTCTGTCACATTTCATTTTATTTATTTATATCTTAATTTTCCTTCCACCTACATAAGTCAAACTGACCTCCCCTGTCAGTTTTGCTTACTGAGGGAAGTGAATGTTCCATGCAATGCAGTCTGCTTATTTTATCACCGTGGAAGTCAAGTTCTTAAAGCTGGAATAGTAAATCATGTTTGTTTCTATGATTCCAACTATTGCTGAATGAATTACAAAGAATATTTTCTCTTTGTGTCCTCTAGGTACGTTTCTCATATATGCGGATGAAGTATCTCTTCATCTCTTGGTTAGTAGTATTTATTGGCAGCTGGGTTATGTATGTTCAGTACTCCACCTACACAGAACTATGCAGAGGACATGACTGTAGGAAAATAATAGTAAGTATATTTAGCATAGCTTTCTTAAATGTTTGTCCTGACTAATTCCACAGGCAATTCAGTCAGTGCCACATGTAAATTAATCAAATTCTGATATTCCATCATGTTGAAGTAAGATTACAACTTCAATTACAGGTAAAACCAGTTATGGTTCTTCACATTGTTTTGGTATAGGATTCTTAAAATTGTTTTCTTAGAGTTTTCTTTCAAGAGTCAGGTGTTGGGACAGATACAGTTGTTGCCTCCTTTCTTGGGCAGTTTGTTAAACATTTTTCTCCCTGTTTGTTTCAGTGTGATAAATACAAGACGGGAGTTATTGATGGGTCAGCATGTAGCAGTCTTTGTGCTAAAGAAACATTGTATTTTGGAAAATGTTTGTCAACAAAGCCCAATAACCAGGTAAGGCTTTACTCATCCAACCTAGCTTTATTATTTCCCACTGAAATGTCATTCTCTAGAACATCTAGTAGACCTTCGTGTCAGCAAGGTGTATCTGTTTGATACACATTATTTCACACTCCATTTGCTGTGACATGCAGAGCACGTTATATAAGCTTATATAGTATACCTGTATAGAGAGAATAGATAGGTATACTATATATTATTAATAATATATAGGCAATATGCACCTATATATAATATACCTGTATGTAATATTACATATTCTATGTAGAGGGGTATATTATTATTTTAGAATACATGTATTTTATAAATATAAGTATAATACACTGGATCCTTCCACATTTTGACAGAATACCTGTACTTTCATACAGCGTACTACGTCTCTGCTATCCTGCTTCCCAAATAGAAGCAGCAGCCTCTTAACAGCCTACGCAAAGATGGTAGTAGTGCCAATATACTGTTTATCAAGCTGTCTTTGTATTTTGACAGTGTCACCTAAGTACCTGCAGCAGTGTACTGTATTTGAAGTTGCCATTGCTTGAATGTGCTCTGTGCATCGTCTGTATGCAGGGCTCAGTTTTCTAATCTGCGTTGCTACTTGACTCTTGAAGCAGTGGTTGGAGTACAGGTGGTCTTTAGATGATGGACTTCTACAATGTTTTTTACCTTTTCCCCTTTTTTCCTGCATAGATATATTTAGGCATCTGGGGAAATCTGCAAGGTGTCATAAGATGCCAGATGGAAGAAGCTGCTCAACTTGATTTTGGTACCGACCCAGAACCAAGGAAGGAAATAGTCCTATTTGATAAACCAACAAGAGGAACCACTGTTGAGAAATTCAAAGAAATGGTATATAGTCTTTTTAAAGTAAGTATATGCTTATTTATTCTATTTTGACAGAAAGCCTTATTTTCCTGCAGCTGGAGAGAATGCCCTATTGTATGAGCCTTGTCCAAGTGGATGCTAGAAAAACAGCCCAAAAATAATTTTTCCCAGAGATGCTTATCTCGAAGTCTGAAGTAACTATCGGGTTTTTCCCTTACTTTTTAACAGGTGGAAGCTGGTATGCATCTTGCAGGTCTACAGCTTTCACTCATATTCGTATAGAAAATATGGTAAAAACACGTGTTTTCTGCTGCTCTTGAGGATATTGTCGCCAGGTACAAAGACTGAAGCACAATTTGAAAACCGTTCATCCATGGGAAGAGTTACTACATTAACTGAGCAGCAGGAATCTTTCTAACCAGAATGTCCAGCCATGCTTCTCCCAGTTCTTTCTGTGTTATATTAATGTGATACTTATTTTTTATCGCCTTAATGCTACCCCAGAATTCTCATAATGTAGAGTCATCACTCTGATGCTGTGTCAATACTGATTGAGGTTTTCTTTCGTAAAATTCTCTTGCTATTGTCATAGCTCCTATGTCTCCAGTGATGGAAATAATGCTGTTCCAGCTGAGTGAGCATATGTGTACGTGTGCACGCACAGATAACGTAATTATGTAAAGCTGATGACAGTTGTCATGTGTTACAGTAGCGTTGTCTCTAAGAATGGGTGAGCAGCAGGTGTTTTAAAGTAGTTTTAGGAGAATTTGGGAAAAGTTTATCTGACTTACTTTGTGGGTTGGTGGTAGTTGAAAATGCAACAGTTCTGATCCTAGCAATGGCTTCCTTCTCTGTATTGCTACAGGGGAGGTGGTTATATCAAATAACAAAATTACATATTTCAGTATGCTTATTGTACAGGATTTGTACCCAGCGTGTCTTGGTACTTTTTATAGCTGGCCCACATGTAGTTGATACTGTAATTTCTCTACACCTGTAAGGTCTAATAAGCTGAAAACTAAACCTGATCTAAACATTTGAATTCTACATACTTTTTCTAAGAGAATATTTAACAAGCTACTTGATACGATTTTTCCAAAGACTGATCTGACCAAGAATAATGTTTGAATTTTAATGTTTGCATTCTGAAATGCAAAGAACACTAGTACTTTCAGAAGATCATACGCTGGGTGCCTTTGAAAACAGCACAGAAAGGAAGCTCTTCAGGTATCTGGTAGCAAGTCCTGTAACAGCTATAACCAATGAGAAACTAGAACATAACATACCCTACCCTGCTATCTATAGAAGGAGAACAACAGGAGGTAGAATGACAGGTGGATTGGTGGTAGTTTATAAAGTCACACTTAATCTTTTTCGTTTGTTGCTTTTAGGCAAAATTGGGTGAACAAGGAAATCTTTCAGAACTGGTTAATCTCATCCTATCTTTTGCTGATGGAAACAAAGATGGTAGAGTTTCTTTGCCAGAGGCGAAATCTGCATGGGCACTTCTGCAGCTAGATGAGTTTCTGTTAATGGTGATCTTGCAGGATAAAGAACACACTCCCAAGTTGATGGGTTTTTGTGGGGATCTCTATGTGACTGAAAGAGTTGAATATACCTCTCTCTATGGAATCAGCCTTCCATGGATTATAGAACTTTTCATTCCCTCTGGCTTCAGAAGAAGCATGGACCAATGGTTTACTCCATCATGGCCAAGAAAGGCAAAAATAGCCATAGGGCTTTTAGAATTTGTGGAAGACATTTTCCATGGACCTTACGGAAACTTTCTTATGTGCGATACAAGTGCCAAAAACTTGGGATATAATGATAAATATGATTTGAAAATGATGGACATGAGAAGAATCGTGCCAGAAATGAATTTGAAGGAAATAATTAAAGATCGTCAGTGTGCATCAGATTTGGACTGTATTTATGGTACAGACTGTAGAACTCTGTGTGACCAAAGCAAAGGGAGATGTACCACTGAAGTAATTCAGCCAAACTTGGCAAAAGCCTGTCAGCTACTTAAAGACTATCTGCTTCGTGGTGCGCCTTCTGATATCCACGAAGAACTAGAAAAACAACTGTACTTGTGCATTGCCCTCAAAGTCACAGCAAATCAGATGGAAATGGAGCATTCCTTAATACTCAATAACTTAAAAACTTTACTGTGGAAGAAAATTTCCCATACAAATGATTCTTAGCCTCTCCACCAGCAGAAGAGAATATTGATGCCTGCCACTAGAGGTGGCCTACCACATTTGATAAAAACGATCTGCAGCATTTTTTCAAGGTGTTTCTTTTCTCAGATTTCATGAATGGCTCTTTAACTCTTGCCCCTCGGTCAGTACCTTATGTCAGGGCTTCTCAAAGTATGAACATGCCACTGGGTCATCGGGCAGAGACCAGAAGCACTTCTGGGGTCCAAGGAAATGAAAACCCTGCATGCTTGACTGTTCTGCGCACTTTGTCAGGTCTTGAACAGGATGAAAGTATTCACTGTGCCACCGCATCAACTGATGGAACATCTTAGGATTCTGTGAAAATCGTTGCTCACTTGTGAAATACCTGCGAAAGATTTTTATCCTATGTAGTCTCCTGTAAGAACCACCACTACTGCAAATAATGTGTCCGAGTCCAAGCTGCTGTTGTGAATAAACTGAACTGTGATATTGAAGTTTACTAATACCTTGGCATGGCAGAATTTGCACACTTAATAATTTTCGAACTGTGGAAATTTTATTCTAGAACTGACAGGTTGTAATATGAGACTTAAATCAGATTCTGTTTACACCTTGTTACCTCATGCTTACATCTTGAATGTTTAAGTAGTTCAACACTTTTTAATTAAGTCCTTGTACAGTGAACCATGGTGGGAGCCACGAATTTTAGAATATGTTATTTCTGAAAGTCATGTATATAGAGTAGCAGCAATATCAACATCCATTTCAAAAACTGTAGATTATTGTACTTCAGTTGAAATCTTTAACCCAAATTAAGCTGTAGCAAATACTGAAAAGTAAGGAGTTTCCGGACTAAGCTATTTTATGAGAACTGAAGTTAATTAGTTTTTGAAAATGCTGATAGCAGAAATGTCCCAACAGTTAAAAAAGGAAGCTTGCATCGTGTAGGAATCTGCTGTACGACATGTGAAACGAGTAATAGTAGTGGAGGAAGTCTTTTGACTCTCTGCTGTCCCTCCACATTTAGCTACGGACTTGTACTTGCTTCCTGCAATAGTTGAAGAGGGTTTATGCAAGCCAGAGCTAGACCTGAACTGTAGGACAGAAGCTGGATTGTTCAGGATCGTGGAATATTGCTTAAATGGGAGCCTATGAGATAGTAACAGCTAGGAATGAGGTGGAACATAAGGAAGCTGTAGTGTGTTTCTGTTCTTTTTCTCTAGTAGCATCTATGAGTCATTGTTAACTCTCAAGGCATGAGTAAATAACCACCACCTGATGTAAATAACCACTCCAATTGGCATGCCTACTGTACCACCTCTAATCTGCATCCCTGTTGTTCCTTTGATTTACATCTATGTTCACAATTACGCAGAACTGGACGTCCACAAAACACATTAATACTGTGCTCAATACGTATCTGTTAATGTTTAATTTATAAATGCTTTAGGTATGAAGTAGTTCAATCCTCAATGGTTTTAATGGCAGTCATCCATATGCTTCTAGTTCCCTGGCCCCTTAATTCATTTGCAGCATAGGTAAGAAGGGCAGTCGTTATTTAAATATTTGAAAGGTTGCTAATTGCTCTGGGTATCCTCTATTAAATGCATTCTTTGAAGGATTAAACTGAAGTACAGGACCAACATAAAGTCATCATAGGTAACAGTATGCAGCTTGGACTACGAGTGTACTGTTTTGTAAACAACAATTTTAAGAATTACTGTGCTAATTATTGTCTCTAACTTGATAATGTCCTCCAACTACGAGCTACTAAGTATTTGTAGCCAGCAATGCACTCAAATGTAAAGTGGTCATGTTCTTGGTGGAGAAATCTGACTGTAATTGCTCTACTAGGTTTTGGGCAGAGAAAATTACTGAATCCAAAATGATGTTGGGTATTTTAAACAACTGGAAAACATGTAGAGTAGTGCAGTTTGTTGTACAGAGCCTTCATTTTTATTGCTGTTACATCAAGTTGGAGCTTTCATTGGAAAAAAAACCCATGCTTTTGTTTACAATAAATCACAGGCCTCCTTTTCTCTTTCAACAGCAGTACTTGCCATCTATCTTACACAAAAGCACTTGCTTCGTTATAGCCTGCTTGACTCATGTTTTAACTGCGCATGCAATTTCAGTAAGTCTAGTGGGAAGCAAATGAGAAGTGCCTACAACTCTGAGCTGTAGGAGATGAAAGATGGGGCAAGTCAAAGCTTGTAACGAAGCATGTGTATGCAACTTAAAAGTGAATTCTCTCCTCTCATCACTGAATAATGTGAAGCGTGTTTAGCTTAAGACAGTTCCAGCAGCAGCCAGAGCTGGGAGCTGAGTGCTTGAAAGGGCTTACTTGTTACTGGAGGAAGCTTAAATGCTTCAGACGTGTATTCCTGTTTCAGCTACAGCTCAGTCACCGTAGGGGAAGCGTTGCCATTTGTGTTCCTGAAAGCCTAAGCCTGCTTTTAAGCAGAGGTGGTAGAACCTACTGGCACTACTCCTGCTTATTTCTTAATGTTATGGGGGAAGCCGTATGTAGCTTAAGTAGGCTGAGAGAAAAACAGTGAAGGACATGTGAAGCCCTTTTTAAAAATTTAAAATCTTTCTGTAGTTAAAAGCAGACAGTTCTTCTATTTAGTCAAATCCATTTCCCCTTCTTATGAGAATAATTCTAATGCAGCAGCCTTGGTTTTGAAGTCTGTCACCTCTCTTCTCTGTGGAGTTCAACTTGTACAGTACTTTGAAGGGGAGAAAAAACCCAGCCTTAAGGCTACAGAATATCTGGATCATCAAAACCATTCTGCAGCTTTGGGTTCAGTTTTGAGCCCCTTGCAACAAGAAGGACGATCAGAGAAGGGCAACAAAGCTGGGGAAGGGCCTGGAGAACAAGTCTTATGAGGAGCGACTGAGGGAGCTGGGGTTGTTTAGTCTGAAGAGGAGGCTGAGGGGAGACCTGATCGCTCTCCACAACTGCCTGACAGGAGGGTGCAGCGAGGAGGGTGCTGGTCTCTTTGCCCAAGTAACCAATGACAGGACCAAAGGAAATGACCTCAAGTTGCACCAGGGGAGGTTTAGATTGGATACTGGGAAAAAAAAAGAAATCTTTCCTGAAAGAGGCGTGAGGCATTAGAGCAGGCTGCCCAGGGAGGTGGTGGAGTCCCCATCCCTGGAGGGGTTCCAAAAACATGTGGACATGGCACTTCGAGACATGGTTTAGTAAGCAGGGTGGTGTTGGGTTGACGGTTGGGCTAGATGATTAACGATTCTGTTCTATCTTTACAAGATTTATTAAATAAGCCAGTCTTGCACAGTTGCTTACTCAATAAATTTATTGCCACTTTTTCCAAAGCTTCATAGAAAATCGTGGAAGTTGTCTTAACTATCAGCTGCGCGCTCCTGGGCCCTGAGAAAGCTAGCCTTCTTCTGAGCAACACGATCTTTCTTTTGGGCAAGGGACATCTTGGGACAGTTCCACCTGCAATGTAAGCACAGCGTATGATATATCCAAGGCAGAAATAAGCAAGAAGGTGGTCAAAAAAGCTGCAGTGCACCAGAACTGCGCTTAAGAGTGCTCTGCTACAACATATTCCCACTTTGGTAACAGGTTTTGTTTCCTCATCATGATTTAAAGCTGCAGTTAACTAACTACAGTACTCTTTTGTGACTAGAGTACGGACAGCATCGAGCCCAGTAGTTGTGCTTTTACTTCTTTTCTCCTAGCCCCCTGAAAAATCAAAATGGTTTAGTACTGACAAATTAGTCAGCCTGCCCTCGGCTGAAGAGAAGCAGCTTTCCCACTGAAAACACTAAGACCTGAAGATACACACACTTAAGAGTTGCAGCTCTTCAGGCCACAAGCATGGCCCACTTCTATTTTATTTTTTTAATATAATTGTTGGCTCTTGAATTTTAGATTCCTACCGCTCATGTTAAGTCCTGACAAAGTTCTAGAAATGCTTGCATCTTTATCTGATCTAAAATACACGTGAGTTTTGACACAACTGCAACATGAATCACATTACTTGTTTTAACCTAACTAAAATATCTTCAACAGAGAAGTCACATTCATGTTAAAGAAGATGAGAGTTTTACCTCTTCTTCTTGACCTCTCTCTTAGGTTTCTTTTCGTGGACTGGATTATCCCGTATAGCAGCATGGGCTTTTTTATACATTTCTTCCATCTTAAAAAAAANNNNTTCTACACCTCAAAAAAAAAAAAAAAAAAAAAAAAAAAAAAAAAAAAAAAAAAAAAAAAGGTTAAATTCTCCATCGTGGTCCAGTCGTAGGATCCTATCAAAAATCCAAGATGCCCTTACCCAAGCATGCATGAAAAACAGGTTTCATCATAATACAGCTTGTAATTTTGGGTGGTTGCCTTTAAAACACTTTCTTCATACAGAAGACCGCTGCCACAGCATACTGAAATTCCTATTGCTATAATACACTTCACATATCCAAACCCACAACTTAGACATGAAACAGAGAAAGTGATTTTATCCTGATTTTACAGTTAGGGAACCAAGGCCAGAGCATAGCTACAGCCTACTTACAAGTCTCATAAATACAGGCTAGCATCCTGCAGTTGCAATACTTTTTCCTCTCAAGCCTACTTTCAGTGCCATTGCTTCCCTACATTTAAATTAAAAAGCAGTCTAGAAAGTTATTCTACTTCTGCCTAGAATAAAATACTTCATGTTTACTTACTAAACCAAAACTACTCCGCACAAACTCTGCAGTCAGACACGTAATCTGACTGCTTTCCAGACCCTGCTGCAGTACCTGTTACAGAGCTGCTTACTAAGAGGGAGAGAAGAGGTTGTGAAAGCAGCTACGGACTACCAAGTCTTGCAAGACATGACGGTCCCTGCATCATTCCCAAAGATGCAACAACAGAAGCACACGAGCAGAGGCTACACCCACAGAGCAATTTTTGACAGTTTTTGACAATTTTTTGCACTTGGGCGACTTCTAACACGGAAGACAGGAAAATGGAAGCGATCTGTCCAGTTACGTGCATCAACAGCAGAAGGTACAGAGGACCCCCATCTGCCTGCTGCTCTGCCCCTAGGACAACTATGGCTCCGTAGCGGCACCGCTTTTAAGAATACCTTTGCTGGTGGTTAACTAAGACCAGTAGACCCCAGCTGTGAAAAATTTTCTAGACATATGAAGAAAAACTGTTTAGCTATTGACCCGAGGCCTGGACCCGCTTCATTGCGATACAAGCTGTAAATACTGTTTGTTTAGTAAAAGAGATGAAGTTGGCATTTACAGTACAACATTACTCATCTTTTAGTAAAGACTAACTTAGAAAAAATTAGCGTTTCAGTTAAGCTTACAAAAAAAGCCCAAACCCCACAGCAATGAAGGGATAAAGAACGAAGTTAAGTTTTCCACAGCCTAAAAAAGGGACACGAGAGAATGTTTCTTTTACACTTCAGGACCACTATTTGGGGAAACCAAGCAAGAACATTACAGGCAGCAAGACAAGCCCTCTGAAAGGAGTTCATCACTTGAAAGAAGTGAAAGAAGCACCTTGGTAATCGTACAGATCTAGTGTTATGTATAAAATACTCTAAAATTCACAGTAGTACTAAAATACGATTTGTTACACTCTCTGTAGCGTCATGAGAGCTTCTGCAATAGAGCTAGCTTGGGCTATCCTATATTCATTCACCTGGGACCTAGAACTAGAATCGTTAAGCCAGGTTTGACCTAGAGCACGTCCTCACAGTTGCAACCACCAACGGCCTTGGAAATGACAGGCTGTGGTGCAGGGTTAGGAATGAGCAAGTAGCATGGATAGAAACTTCCAAGTTAATTTCCATACGGGGGAAGAAGTGGTCTAGCTTCGAATGCAGTCCTGTAAGCTCAGATTTATAGGCAGAACGTTATGCTTCACAGCAGGAGGAAAGACCTCACTTTCAAGAGATCTCCAATATACTACAGAGCCCATAAGGAAGGGAGAAAAATATTTCCTTTGCATGGATAACATACAACATGAATCGCGTTACTTTACAGATCAAGCTTATTTGCATTACTAGAGAAGGCCCTACGCAAGAGTTATCGGCATCTCTATTCATGCACGAGAGCCAGCCAGGTAAGTCTTACCCCATCAGGTGTTACGTTGTTCTTTATGTACTGGGAGAACTGTTTTTTGTAAGCATCTTCATCCTCCTCCATCAGGTAACGCATATAATCTGCAACATTTTGGCCCATGATATGCTTGCGGTGAACCTCTGCATTGAATTCTTTGCTTTCCGAGTCATAACCAGGGAAACGTTTGGTACTGTGAAACAGCAGTTACAGTCAGATGAAGACATGCTGCCAAATCCTCTAGTTCAGAGGCTAGGTTCCACAAAGAAACGACCGATACGTCAGATTCTCCTACAGATAACTCAGGGATAGGACCCTCTAATTAAAAACGAAACGATACAGAAAGTTAAGGAAGAGAAGTTCTAAGTTCAGCTCAGCTGCCATCAGTCCCGTCTTGAAACAGTGCAGTACATCATATACACACCATGGACCAACTACAGAGTGTTCAGTTGTTGGGAGTGTCATCATATAGCAGCCAGGTCAGAAAAAAATGGACAACTCGTCAAGAATGAGTAGGACAGCATGGGAAGGGCTAGGAAAACGCACAACAGCTCTCAGATTGACCCCCCACACACTGCTGCTAGCAGAAAGCAGCAGTCAGCTCCAACGCCAGCGCTAGGTAACGCTGCCAAAGATCTTGATTCAGTCATTCACAGCCTACGACAGGAACTGTCAAAACTTCCACATGGAAATTTTACGTGCAGGCAAACAGCTCAGACCTACTATTGCGTTGACCGCTGTAGCGAGTGCCAATGGTTTTGCACCTGGTATGTACAGCTTTTCACAGTGATTAATACATACACACAATTTGCTAAAGACTGAACAGAATACTAGAGGGTATTTACCTAAGTGCATTCAATCAATCGATGATCTTAAGTAGAAGCAACAAGACAGCTCTTCGGTTTCTACAAATTTAGTAGCACCTCCCGGTAGTTGCAAGGTTCCCAGCAGCACTACCAGAATTGCACTTGCGGATTAAAAAACAACCAACGAACCAACCCAAAAAAAACCCCCAGCCCCAGAACCCAGGCTACATTATCATTACCAGGTCCTAACAAAATGATTTCAACATAAAGCGACAGCGGAAGTACACTGTCACATACAGAAGCATCTCAGGTTAATTCTGAAGGAATTCTTCCAACCAGATTAGATTACCTGTGAGGGATGGACAGACCACCGTCCACCGCACCCTTCAGAGCACCAAAGACTTTGTTTCCAGTGGTAGTTCTGGCAAGACCTGCGTCCAGGTAGCACGTGAAGGCACCAGGCTTTCCATCCACGCTTTCCACATTGTATTCATCACCAGTCACTTCAACTTGGCCTTCATAGATCTTATCGAGGCCAAATTTATTCAGAAGCTGTGAGGAAGGGAATAAGAAAAAAAGAAAAAGGCACTTCTGAAATTCTTTCCATTTCTTGACAAAATAACGAATCATCACCACCTTAAAACACATTTTGCAGTAGAATCTTCATGGTTTTAACAAATTTGTTTACAAAAATTACACACCCTGATAACAAAGTTTTTAGCAACCACCACAGTAAGTCTGTCTGTTAAGTTTCAACCTTTTCTTCCACCAGGTACACCAGTGAACTTATCTGTGAGCTCGTATGAAAAACGGATGGATGGATGCTGTTGACGTGTTTTCAAATTCTTACAGGTACGTTTCTTACATTTTTATCCTGACTCCCTCCCTCCACCAAACTTATGTGCTGAGACTTAGAAGTGGGCTGCCGGAGTTGAAACTGCATGTGCCACACTTCTCCCTGTGATTTGACACTCACAAGAGGCCATCAAATCTATGTGGTAAAAAGCAAAAAGTAGTATTTAGAGAAGCCCACGGAGTCAGGTATCTACACTAACAGGCCACTTAAGAAAGTGGGCTTTCTCTTTTGTAGGAAAAACCAGCAAGACAGAGCAGCAACTTCCAGACAATCCGACAGATACCTACCCTGCGTGCCAACAGCAGACCTGTGCAGTACGCTGCTGCGTAATTGGTCAGGCCAACCTTCACGCCGTATTTTGGCAGCTCATGGGCATAAGCAGCACAGACAATCACGTCGCCTTCGATTCTGGCATAGGCGATCTGACAACAAAACAACTGTTAGTGTTCTCGCAGTAATTCTGGGCTCGATTTATTCCTTCTTTGATGTCTACTTAAGCAGACAGGAATTCTGTATAGAAACGTCCAGCAAACTGGCCAACTGTTGCAAGCACGCTCAACGGGTTGCGTTTTTCTTTTCTTTTCTTTTTAAAGGCATAATTAACTCCTCAAGTACAGACTCAAAGAATTCACATGTGTATTAGGCTAGAGAAAGCATATGTCAGCAAAAATTTCTATTTGCCTCTCCACATACATCACGAGGCCAGGAAACTGCCTACAAGAGCAACCTTTCAAAGAATCATTATAGAGGGAGATGCTTTCTGCACGCAGTTCTTGTATAACCAGTATATAAGGCGCCTCAGAAAAAACACAAAAGCATCTGATACAGAGTTTGTGATAACCCTGTTACTAACCTTATGGAATGATTTTATTAATGGGGCTGAGGTTTTCAGAATCTCAGGGGTCTCCTGCGAGACAGCAATGCTCTCACAGATGTTTCTACTGGTCCTTTCACATACAGAACCTTCTCCTTTTGACTCCCACACCTCCTTTCTACATCCAAAAGTTGACCCCTTTCTGCAGGATTCCTACATGCTGGAAAGGCACTATCAGTCAGATGTAAGCACCTGCCATCACCGATTTTTGTTTTGAGTTTCCAAGATAAAATAACCTCATCAAGGTCCTACAGTTCTGTCTGAACTGACTGTAAAACAGCACTCTCCACTGATCCCAACAAATAATGATTCCATGAAGAAAGAAATGACAGTGAAGCTCTTCTAGCCCTCTATTTGTTGAGCCTAACAACACGTGTTTATGATAGTACAAACATACCTAAATTTTTAACTTCAGAATTAGTCAAAACATTCTGAAAATGAAACAAGAAAGCGAACCACAGTAAGGAACTGCATACGATGCAACACACAACTGCGTACTTCATAAGCATAAAAAAATACCTACTATTTTTATTTATCAGTCTCCTTTACTCTCACAGGAAAGCCATCAGAAGGCCTACCTACTTCACATGATCCATGTAATGTCACAGGAAAAAAACCAAAGAGCAACTTCTCAAAAGGAAGGCACCTTTAGATACAGTGCGACAGTCGATGCAGGTTGATGGGTCATGCAGTCAGCTTTGCTGTCTTTGGTCAAGCAAAAAGGCCCTCCTTTCAAAGCACTTTAAAGACAGCAGTAGGAAAAAAAAAAAACAAACAGAGAAATCTTCCCTCTCCCTAAAATCTAGTTATCCAGCGTCATTAAAACAGTACAATCTTACCAATAACCTTGCTGAAGAACGTTCACACCAGTAAAACTCATTTTGCATCCTGAATACGGTTTGTTACTGAAGTTGTGTCAACATTAAAGATTGTTCTCCTCTAATTAACTATTTTACGGCACAAAAACAGATCAGCTTGAGCCTAAAAACGCCCCAGCTGCTTCAACTGCCCCCCTTTCCGATTATTCCACTCTGGGCAGGCTGGTAGGCAAGTAGCAAGCACCACAGAGCTTACCTGGCAAATGATGTCTCTGTTGGTAACACGCACAATCATCCTGTATTTAGGGGTGTTGTACTTGTTTTTATCCTGTATTACCAAACGTTTGCGGGCATAGTAGTCCGTTTTGCCCTCTGAAAAACAACAGTGATAGCGTGGAAGATGTGTGCGGGAAGAAACAGGAATATCGATGGATGACGTTTAACGATACGTTACAGGGAGTTTAACAATACCTCTCCTTCTCCTGAATTTCACTTGGTATCTCTTGAAGTACGCCTTATTCTTGACAACTTTCACAAACCCCTTGAACAAGAAGGATAGCTAGATGTTATTAACATGCAACCACGGAAGCCAAGGCCACTCTAGCTAAAGCAGACCTGCTACGCAAAANCACAAAAAACAAGCCCCGAAAAAAAAAAAAAAAAAAAAACAACCAAAAAACAAAAAACCCAACCAACCGCGGCGAAATGGGGGATAAACTGACAGGCTTACTTATGCGTTTAAGTTAAAAAGAAGCCTCCTGACAACGAAACGTCGGCTTTGCCGGCGCCGCGGCGGGGCGGAGGCTCCCCGGCACCTGCCAGCGCCTCAGCCGCGCAGCCCCGCGGCAGGNCGGCGGCGAGGATCGGGCCCGGGCCCCGCGCACCGGGACGGGCTCCCCGCTCCCCGGGAACGCCGAGCTAGCGGGGGAAAAAAGCCCGGCTGCCTTCTCACGCCCGCGCGTAACGCGGCGCCGCCTCCGGGTCTGCCCTCGTGAAGCGCCACGGCCGCGGCGAGGGGATTCTTACCACGGGAAAAAACGCGGGGTTTGGCCTTCAAAGCCACCGGTTTCGGTTGCCTTCGCCTTCTGGGGAAAACTCACGGTCGGTTGAAGAGCAAATCACTAAAACACGAAGCCAAGCCAAACCCAGCCGAATGCTGTTCCTGAAAGAAATTACGGACGCTTGGGATAATTGATACTTGATGAAACAAAGCAAGAATACAGGCTTGCAAATCCATATACGCATCCGCGGGGGCAAACGGGTCAAGCGGCACCAGATTTCTTGACGTTGTGGGAGAAAAGTGCACAAAGCCGGCGTCTTTGCTCCCGACGCATTTGTCTGGTTATCCTCATGCACTTTGCTTAAAAAAAACCCAAACCAAAATACCACCATGCTAATTGTTACACACACCCCAATATTTTAAAAATTTATTAATTTGATATAAATAACCCCAAGAGGATGAAAGAAATAAGAAATCTTTCCTACACGCAGCAAATACGGCATGGTTCCTACCAGCTAGGTACCAGCTAGCTTCAGAAATTACTTAACTACCCGAGTCTGAATTTTAGGAAGCTCCGAGTTCTACGTACTTTTCAATTATGACATAAAGCAACTCTAGGGGAACACGTTGTCTCGGCTACTCCCTAGCATATAAACGCATGCTCTCCCATAAGGGTCTGCGGGCAACCGCGGGGCAATTACGTACGTTGATGAGAAACACCTCATGGGTCAGTGGTACCAGCAGCAGGACTCCGTTAGCCTTGAACAAGAAGGAAATAAAATCAATTTCTTGCTCTTTTCTGCAAGAAGACTTTTTTGCTCCTAAAATAGCTCACCACTGCAAAAACCAGCCCGTTATCCCATCACACCTCCACATGCTTTCGCGCTGGTGGCGACCCTGCGGAGCGGGGAGGCTCCAGCTGAGCGTGCCGGCCCCACCCCTGCATCACTTACAAATTCAGGGCGGATCTCTCCCTGCACCCTCAGTGCCCGTGTTTGCTGAAGGGGTGGCTGCTGTTCACCGAGGCACGGCCATGGTTGAGGTAAAAGCTAAGATTTTCCATGTAACGACATACTTTTTACTGATAGCACTCATTAGCAGGAAAGAACTCTCTTTGCACATTTTTTTTCTTTGATGCTATTTCCCAATCTCCGTTATATTCCATGCAGTGTTTTCACTTGGGTGCCTTGTGGGGAGCGAGGTATCGCGCAGGTCTGTGAGAGCAGCGCCTTGCTCGTGGAAGAAGTCTCTTAGACTGATGAAACCGCTCCTGTAAGCGGGGGCTCTCTCCCCGATTGTCAGCAGAGGCCCCAAAGCGGCACAGCTGTTGTCTGTGGCTGGACTGACCTATGTGGTCGCTTGTACTTTTTCTGCTGTTGTTTGCAACAGTTGATGGTCTTACTGAAGTGACAAAAAAAATGAAAAGGTTATGCTGGAGGCCTATCTATAGCCTCTTCCTGCTTACTTGCTTAAAGAGTCCATTGGTTTTCTGGCTGCTTGTTTTTTAAGAGCATATTCTTCACATATCTGGCTATAAAGTGGTAGGTAGTGTATGTGCCCTTTTTTTTTTTTAATTAAGCTGTTGCTAGAATCCTTACAAATGAGAACTTCTGTACGGTTTCGATCTAGGAGTCTCTGTCCTTCATTGTAGAAGCACGACGGCAAACGGGCTCGTCGCTGGACGGGGAGCTGCTCTGGGCCGACACAACCTCGTCGTAACCTCATCGGCATCTGGCCGAAACCTGTCCTAACAAACGCTTGTGGGGAAGGGCCCAGCTTAGCCTGAGGCTGTTTGGCGCTCCCGGAGAACGCGTTGTTCCATGCAACTGCCGACGTACAGGTGGCATCGCGGGCACCCCTCAAGCCCCCAAAAAAGCCTGCTCCCCACGGGGCCGATGCAACGCCCCTTCGCCTCGCGCCCCGGCGATGCGCCAGCCTCTTTGCGCTGGCCGGCGAGGGCTGGGGCGGGAGCGCCGTGGGGGGCCTGCAGGGCTTGCCCAGACGCTGCCGCTTGCGGCAAGCCGGCGGGCTCGGCTCAAGGTTTCGGGGTGAGGTTTTGGTGGGTTTTGGGTTTTTGCTGTGGGGTTTTTTTGGGGTTTTTTTTTGCCGTTACTGTAGTTGCCGACATAGCGGGGGCACCTGCGAGGAGGGGAGCCGGTCGGCGAGCTGG
>VZTL01078204.1:74799-95170 GCA_013400535.1 Scopus umbretta
GTGCCTGCCTTGGTTTGATGGAAGTAACGTTAAAGCAGGAACCTGTGGGTCTTTCGCTCTTGAGGGAGAGCGCGTTTTCCAGCGCTGCTTCGGGGGTCTCTGGCGGGCACCTCCCGCTGCACCTGCACGAACGGGAGTAGGCAAGAAGGGTGAAAAGTCGGTATGAATATTCTGGCTACCGGTTATGTGTTCCAGCCTTGATTCCTAGTGTCGTTTTCCTGTAGTCCCATATAATTGGTGCTCGTTTTCAGCGTTGCACGTCAGAGCAATTTTATAGCGAGCGTGAAGTTGGCAAACGATTTTAAATTTCCAGCATGAGCTAGCATTAACACTGCCTGTATCAAAGCATAGTGCGTTGTGTCAACCTGGGCCAATTCCCACCCCCCCAAAGATCACATGCAAAAAATGTGGAAAGGAGGTGGATTCATAGAGAGAGGAACTGACAGTGTTCCACATGCTTTACTTATCTCCAAAAGCAGTCAAAAAATGAAAACCTTTTTTTTCTTGTGTGTTTGTTGTTTGGTTTTTTTTTTAATTTGCTTTACTTTTCATGCCTAAAGGAGAAGGTAACTAGATCTTGTTTGTTTTTTTTTCTGGTAGATAGTATTAAAAAGTGTTTTGCATAAATGGGCCTGTTTATTTCCCTTCCCTTCTTCCAGTGTGTGTGGTTTCTGCTTTCATCATGATTGTACAGCTCTGTATGTACACTTAGAAAGAATTAAGGCTTATTTTGAAATGGATAGATACGAATTCTTTTCCAAGTAAGGATTAGGAGAGGAAATCGAGACAGCCAGTGAAAGAGTGATGTGATCAGGAGGAAAGCGCTTGGTATTATGAATCAGCATTGCCTGAATTTGAAAAAGTGGGATGAGAGCAGCTGTAGTGAGTCTGCCCAGCCTGACAGTACCTCTGAGAGGAGCAGATGTTGGGAGAAGAAAGCTTCAGCAGAACAGCCATACTTCTTCCCCGTATCTTTTCCTAGCCTCCCGTAGGCTGAGGCTTAGGGACTTCCTCAGCTACGGTTTGGTGGCTTGGAATTTTTTGGTTTGGGTTTTTAAGCCTTTCAGAGTTTACAAGAAGAGAAGGGGTGGGGGAAGTGACGTGCCCAAACAGTTGCTGTCAGTTTGTTCTCTGGGTGGAACTGATAATAAATAGAGAAGTAATAAACATTGGAAGAAAAGTCCTTTGTCAGTGAATTTTGGAAAACAAAATTGTTTACCTTGCTAATTCAGGGCTCCAATAGCACCATTTAGAAGGGGGAAAACAGCCAAGTTGGGATATGCATACTTAGTATTATGTTTATGTTTTCTGACTCTTCCTGGTTTGTTTTCTTAACTTGTAGAAAAAAACAAATGAATTTCTAATGCTTAAGGAGGGGACATAGTAGAATTTAATACTTTAGGTATCATTTTAAGTGTCAAATGCGTATTTTAAAAGAAGAATCTTTTCCGGTAGTCTCTGGGAAGAGGAACAGTAAAGAAAACAAATCCTGACTTTATGAATGTTTTTTTCTCAACCTGTACTTGCCTTGATTACATACTCTGGATTCACTTTTTTCCCCAAGATCCAATTAAAGTAGTTATCATTAAAAAAAAAAAAAGGAGGGGGGGGGAAAATAGTAAATATTGCAGGCATACGCAATTTTGAGTTGTTAGACATATTCTCTGAAACTTTTGAATAGATGTCACTTAAGTTTGCAGATAGCATGCTGAATTAGTTTGTTGTCCGTATTTGTAACAACCAACATCATCTGTTGGTAATTTTTCAAATCCTTCAAATTGGAAATACTGTCTTGCTTTCGTTGTAGTCTTCTCTGCTTCATTGTCTGTAGCTGAGGTGCGTCCTTTCCTTCTCCAGCAAGTGGCGATTGGAATAAATGGGTAGTGGGTCAGTAGTAGCACGGTAATAGTTCGTAACAGTGATTTGCTCATTTTATACACAATTGTGATGTGGTTTTTGTTGTATGCGTGTACACAGACACTGTATCCTCGCAAGGTAGCAGCAGAAGGGATGTAGCGAATCGAAGCTTTTCCTGAAGTACTCTTCATGTCGTTTGATTTCCTGTGAGCTCTGGAAGCTATTCAGTTAGCCGGGAAGTGGGGTTTCGGGGAGGGCCTGGGAAGCGTTGAGCCTGCTCTAGGAGTCGGGCAATGAAGAACGGGGTCTCCTTTCAGTCGTGCTGACGGGGATCGCCCTGCGGTCTTCGTGTTAGTTCAGGCTGCGTAAGCTTTGTTTGCTAGTTGTCTGTAAAAGCACTCTTTCTGAATCCCAGGCGGCAGTTGTTGTCTGTTTAGGGTTGAAGTACAATACTAGGGTTGGGCTTTCTTCTGGGCAAAAAGGAAGGCGTTGTGATAGAATGACTGTGGACGCTTCAGCTTTTCGTACTAGTTCCCAACTTGGGAAGCAGCCAAAAGCCACCACCAAGCATCTTCCTTTTCTTTTGCCTGAACAAATTTTACCTGTCTCCAGTGGGTTTTGTTAGCGAAATCTGTCATCTTGTCTGATCTGTATTGTTTTACGAGTAACTTCTGAATTACTCTTACTTCCACAGTTTTAATCCTTTAAAAAACGAAAGCCAAACCAAACCAAAACCCCTCCAAAACAAAACACACCCCAAACCAAATTTAATGTTTTGGTTATAGGTTCTTACAATGTGTTCTGCTGCGTGGTAAGCTATTGAACTTCTCGAACTCCCGAGTTTTCTTATGCCCTATTGTCATGACCAAGTCTTTGTGATTCTTAGCACAGCATTAAATACCTGTTTGATGACCTCATAACATGTCCTTGATGCTTTTTTTTAATTAAAAAAGTATAATTGTATTATGATGATACAGAATTCTGACTCACCAGTATCTTATACTGTGTTAACTATGTATTTATTTTTTTTAAATTTAGTTTCATCAGACTGGCAGATGGGGCCAGTCTTTTAGTAGCGGATTGTTGTTGCCACAAGTTGACTGTATGCTTCTAACTAAGAGGATGTTAGAAGAGCTTGTTGTTATTTTTGTTACGGAAGGGTAAAACTATGGAATATCACTTAAAATGTGTGTCAAAACCTAGTAGCTAGCTAAAAATTTTGGACGTGTACTGTCCCCATAGCTATATAGAGTGACATTGTATAGAAGAAGGTAGTTTTACATCTCCCATTTTTCAGGTATTCTTCTTGATTATATATAGTTCAAACAGTGAACTACTTTCAGGCATGGTAAAAAGAAATTCCAACTTCCTTGCTCTCTGAAACAAGCAGAGCTAAAAGCTTTAAGCAATGTAATTTTTTTTTTTTTTCCCCCCTCCCTTGGAATGCCTTAATGGTGGAACTTTATGGGTTTGGCTGAAGCTTTAGTAAGTATTTCTCAGCCCTTTGGAAAAAGAATTGTGATCAGTCTTTCTAAAGACAAAATGACAAAGGCAAGTTAAAATTCCATAACAAGACACTTGCAGACCATGATAGAATGGGCTGACATTTTTTACATAATCTTTTTGGTATCAGACTGGCACTAAAAATCATCGGTGTTTCATTGATCTTCCTTGCATTTTTTCACCAGTATGCCTTTTTCAAAGAAGTAAATAGACCCTTATTGCTAAATGAAAGTGTAAAAGTCAGTGGTCAACTCGTTGGGAAATAATTGATTTCATGTGATGAGTAGATATGTCATTTTGGTGAAGAGCCATCTCCCTTTCCTTTAGTCAGTAACTGAGGAAAATTTAGTTTTCTCTGAGTGCTGTGCTCAGAAAAGGCTGCAGGAGCACTGTTACAGACTTAATAGCGTGGAGGAAGACCCTTCTATAGCCACAAAAATACACTTGCTTCAAGTTGCGCCATCAGTGCTTGTGAAGACAAGTTATGGACATACCAAGTAAACTGGTGGGCAAAAAATACTGCTGCAAGAGCACAGATGTTGGCATGGGTTGTGTTAAAAGAACTGACTGTGTATGCACCCGTGTTTAAATCTGCTACGTTTACTGAATAGCTTAGGCAGCTTTCCCATGTGGAAATTACTAAATCGGTTACACTTCTCGTGTCTAAAACTTTACCTTTTATTTCTTGTCCTCTGTCAGCAGCTGCAGATTACAATGAATTTGTAGCTCACAAGTAAAGCTGCTTACCAGTCAGTCACTTTGAAACTGGTTTACTCTGTTGAATTTGAGTGTGTCTGATAGAAAGTCGACCTTTTAGCTGATCATTTAAAGGAAAGAGGAGTAATATCCTGAAGGCAGGGTCTCGCCAATCTCTGTCATCCGATTTGTTTAAAATTCTAGTAAATAATTAGTAAAGTTTCAAGTGTTACCATATTGTATAAGGCCGTGCTGATGTTCTTTGGTTTCTCCATCAAGTCTCATTTCATACAGCTCTTTGGAAAGGGAACCACGCACAATTTGCGAAACGGGAGACGAGCATTTTGGTTCTAGCCTGTAGATTGTGTCATAAGTTTATCTAATCTCTATAAATGAGGAGAATTACACCTAGAAAATACTTGGGCTGCCAGTACATAAAAACAAATGTTACATGGAATGGTATGTTTTTGTGTTGTCAGATATTGGATTCTTTTCAACGTGCCCATTTAACTTTGCAAATTTTGTATGAAGAGCTGTGTTAAAAACATCAATTTTTCATTAAGGCTCAGTGAACATTTAAAAATACAACTTAGTTGTTTTTCTCTTCCAAAAATATGGACCTAAGGCTTTTAGTAAATTTAACTGCATGTATATACTTTCTTTGTTCATTTTTGCCCTAATGTAGTTTAGATGCTAGCCCTGGCTCCTTTCTAGGAGGAAGCTGACTAAAAGCAATGTTAAGGAAGCCAGGCTTCTGGGAATGAGTAGGAAAGTAAAATTTGGAGGAACGAGCTCTAATGATAAACATATGTGTCCTTCAGTGTGTGTTACTTTTTTGTAAATGCCTGATGATACTTATGTGAACTCCAGCAAAATGATTGAGTCGCATTTTGTTGAAAAGAGAAGGAAAAAAAAAAAATAAAAATCTTCCAGTCTAGTGCATAACCAAACTGGCTTTGCAGGAGTTGTTCTTTATTTTAGCTGATAAATCTGATTCTTCCATCTGTTTTCTTAGCCAAGGGGATGGTCTTTCAAGTATATGTGCGTGTAACTTGGCACGCTGAACCTCAAATACAAAAACGTTTTCCAAACCGAGGTCTAAGAGAACAAAGAAACAAAGGCAGTTCCTTGTTGAAGGTTTTGACTGTAGTCCGTCAGTATTTCCCCTTGCAGCGCTGAGGAGCTCTGGGCCATCTTCTGTACAAAAGCACTGTATCTAGTTCTTTTTCCCTTGAAAGAAGGTCTCTATGGTTTCCTGAAGGTTGTTACATTCCTACCTCGGGTTTGAAACTTGTCTGTTAAAGGGCCACCTTTAGACGGGCAGGAGATAGCGTCTGCCCAAGCACCGTGGCTTGTCTTCTCAGCTAGCGTACTGGGACAATGCTTGAGAGGTTGTAAACCATGCTGCACGTCACAGGTAATCAAAAACCTGGGATTGTTCTTGGAAATAAACAGAATGTGGTGCAATTTGGTCCACGATTGCAGTGTTATCGGTGTGACTTTGAGCAGTGGTTTCAACCTTTAGTGAATCGCTACAACATTTCTAATGGAGTACCTTGTTAAAACACCTCAGGTAATTTGATTGCTACGTTGTGTATGTGAACTTGCAGCTTCAGGTTTCTTGTGTTGGATGTTTTGGGACCATCAAAACCCCAACATGTTAGAGTCTGAGGAAGTTTTTTTAAAGAGTGTGTATCTACTAAATGGTACTACAGAAAGCTTTCTGATAGCTTAAGGCTTACACAAGTGTTAGACCGCTTTATTGTTTATATCGGAAAGACTTGGAGAGCTAGTGAGTATTGAGCGAAATGGAAGCTGGTGAATGCTAGCCATGATATTCCTGACTACTGTTAGGTGATATGACAAGAAGAATCAGGAATATGAGAGTAAATTGGGACTTGTTTTCCTCAGACTTCAGCAGAAATCAGTTATATGAATTTGTAGTGTAAAAGATACAGATGAAGCTTACAGTGAAATCACTTTTGAGTCCTAAATTAGGATTTTAGCTTGCCAGGAAGTATGATAACAGGCTGATTCACCAGCTGCCTCTCCTGCATATGTCATTGACTGAGTCAGCTTAATTTATTCTTCAGATATTAGAATGCTATTAACTGTTTTGAAGCAAGCAGGAGACTGGGTCTGTGGAATGCTATATAACCGGCTTGGAAACCACATACACGATTTCAGCCCCAATTATGAGAGACTTCTTTTTAGATGCAGAATAGTATGAGGATTACTTCCTGTATTCTGGAAGTTCCCATTTCTTTCTCTTCTCCGGAAGAGAAGAAAGAGTAGAGAGCATATAATATATACAGTAGTGTTTGTGTAAGGCTTGCAGATGTTTTCCCTTTGTCCATACAATAAGAATAGTGGAGACGGTATTTTGGGTAATCCAGATACCTGTAACTTTAATACAGATTTTCCTCAGGGAAATGCAGAGTATAGGTATCAAGGTAATTCAATGTGTACAGTGAAATACCTTCTTTAAAAAGAAATCTAAACAGTCTTTTTTAGAAAAACAAATACTGTCTGTCTGGCAAATGCAAAAATACATGGTGGTAACACTTCTGGGCTTCTTGTGAGGTGCTGCACAATGCCTTGGGGTTCTCCGGGAAAGGGATTTATATAATTGTATGTAATGTGGGATGCTGTGGTCTACCTTCAGCTAGCCTTATTTAAAATATTTCATACTGCTCCACTGCAGTATTCCTCTGAGTAACCTGAAAAATCTGAACACAGTATTGTACTGCCTCTTGGTAATAAAGCGCTGTCTTCGGCAGCTAATTAAGGATACTAAACATAAAGTGGAGATACTGAATTTTAAGTATTTTAATTGGCATATAAACTGCACATCATATGTATCTATGTATGTATCAGCATAAACATTTGTTATCTTTGCAGTAGGTTAAACTACGTAGCAGACAGGTCTGTGCCTTGCCTGATGACTGACCAGGTGGGTGAGAATCGCTGGTAGTTCTGTGCTGCTCACTGGAAATTGCTGCAGAGTACAAAGTCTTCGGTAGTTAAGTCTTGCCCCCCCATCTTCGTAAAGATTAGTATGTTCAAACTCAAGATTAGCACACTTATTTAGGAGGTATCTATGGGGTCTTAGGCAGAACAAACTCTTCCTGTGCTCTTGGTTGCTGCCGGCAAACTGGGAGCAGTGTAGCTCTTAATACGGCTTGGAGCCTGAATGTACGTACCTGGTTCAGAGCTGGGTGATGCCTGCTCAGTTCCCCGTGTCCTCCTGCAAAGGGTAAAGGCGGCGTACCCCTGCCTGCTTGTCTCCAGACCTGGCCATCTTCAGTGGAGAGTGTTGCTGTCCCCGGGAGCGGGCCAGGAGCAGTGTCTGTGTTCAAAGTCTGGTTAATTGGCAGGTGCTTGAGTGAGACCCCTCTGGGAAATAAAGCACACTTTTAAATTGGGTTGACTCTGGTTTTGATCACATATTAATAATAATTAATAATGACTTGATCATCCTGACGGTGCTCTGGATGATTTGGCATGCTTTCCAGGCAATGTAAGTTACCTTATATACTCTTCCAGTGTAACTCGAATTTCAGCATCTGAAAAATGCTGGGAATAAAAAGGAAGGCAATTCTCTTCACACAGCTGAAAAACTGGCCTGAGGTGAGCTGAGCACTGAAATACTGTTAATTGGGGGCTTCCAGCCTGAGCGGGTGAGCTGAAGGGATGGAGAGCTTGCACAGGGCTGGTAAGGATTGCGGTTTATGGAGCAGAGTCTGGGCTTGAGCTGTCTGCGTAGCTGCTGCCTGCGATCCACGGCGTAGCAGAGGAGGGCGCAGCTTTACAAGTGTGAGTGCTTCAGCGGTAAGATAGGGCAGAAATGGAGTGAAAGAAGCATCGGTGCATGCGCTTAGCGAGAGGATGATGGCAAAGTAGTTAGATTTATTGCTGTGAGCTAGCTAAGATTTTTTGGGACGGGCACCGTGGTGCGTCTGGCTGTCCTTGTTACCGCTACAAACGGCTGAGTGCGTGACTATGATCTCTTTTCCACTATAATGAAGAGTAGCAGAGGGAAGGACACTTCATAACGGCAGAGCGTCATCGTTGTAGCCACAAGGGAGATGCTGCTGCAGGCCTGTAGAAATACCGCTGGTTAAAAAATAACCCATTTTTAAAAAGAAACATTTTTTTGGAAAGCCTTGAGGAGACTTGGTCCAAAAAATACAAAGAAAAGATTAAAGGTTTAATGATACTGCCTTTCTTGAGTCTTTCCAGAATGCTCTGTTAAGCAAAATCACATCTCTAAAGCAGGGAGGTGCTAAACCAATTGCTCATCCAGATTTTCCCGTGTTTCCTGGAGTTGGTGATAACCAGTGAAAGTATTTGCCATCATATTGAATTTCTCCTTGTTGCTGTAATTAAAGGCAGAAGGACTGATTTCAACAACCTGATAGCTCTGTGATTCTTAATTGGGAAGCCCTGGGTTCAGTGAAGGGGCTAGAGTGAAAGCTTTAGCTCTTTCCTTTTTGCTGTCAGAGGAAAGAGGTACATCTCTCTTGGGAGTCGGTAGGATTCACTTCTGTACTACGTGCGCGTATTGTCATAGCGGCGGGAGTCAGGCGGATTCATTTCTGTACTATGTGGATGTATCGTCTCACTAGTGGGACACGGATTTCTTGTCGCAGGGCTTGTCAGCAGAAAGGTGCGGAGTAGCAGTGGTCTGTGGTTCAGTGATGGTGAAGTACGACCACCCCGTTCGATGGAACGGTGTAGGGAGTTGAAAAGCTTATGGCACGTAGCAGGGATTTTCATTCTTTCTTAAGAGGAAGGTAAAGAGTTGGAAGAGCAAGGGTAGGAGCACTGTGTGCGTGTTGATAGGAGGACTGGTGTGTTGCTCCTCGAAAGGTGGTCTCATTTTCAAATGCCAGTGACCTGTTTTCTGGAAGGCCTTGAGTCACTTCTCAAAGAATAACTCTCTGAAATCTTCTGTCACTGAAAATAAACTTTTGAATTTAGCATAGGTGAGATGATGAAATAAGAAAATCCTGTTACTCTCCCCTATCTCTCCCCTATTTCAGTTTTTTCATAACGAACTGATACTAAAGGCCTGCATGTCTAGGTCTAGGAGTCTACACCGATGCTGACAATCTGAGAGCTGGCTTTAGATTTTTAGGAAATGCTGGAAGAGCCTGGCCAAAGGGATGTAGGCTTGACTAGTTAGCTATTACATCTGATTTTTTTTTTTTCTTAATTTAGCTTGGCCCTGGGTGACTGCCGTAGCTGTTTTTCCCTGAACAAATTCCTCGTGTGGTTTTGTACAAACTTCACTGTGAGCCTTTTGATCTTCAAACATTTGCTTTTTGCAGCTGTACATTTTGCTTGTTATATGTGTTCATACTTTCAGACTAGGAGTTGTTTTGGTACTAATTCTCTGAATACATTCTAATGCAACTCTGAACTGCTTTTAGAAACAGCAGTATCGTTAGACCCATTGTTCTGATTTAACTGCTCAGTATTCTTTTTCTCGGTATTCTTCACATAATTGGTTTCTACAAACTTTTGCATTGATTTTTTTTTTAATGCCTAGTGATGTGTTGGTGAATGAATGTTAGGAGGATTCTTGATTTCTACCCCTAATCCCCTGCTTCAGCTGTCTTAACGTGGAGTATGAGCCTCATGATGTGTAAGCCATACTCAGCTTGGATTTACTTTTTCACCTTAAGTCTTCCCAGTTACTTTACTTGGTAAAGAGATAAAAACTTACTGTATACTTTCTCTTCCTGTTTTCTGTCATATAGGGTATTACTCAAAATCGCTGCTTTTCTAATATTTACATGTAAGATTCTTAAAATGAGTGACTCTTAAAACCTGCTGCATAGGGCAGTCGTGTTTGCTGTGTTCTTAAGATTGGCCCTGTTTCTGCCAACATTTATTTTTGGAAAAGTTGCATTGCTTGTCATATTTTAAGCAGCGTAAAGCCTTTGCACAAATAATCGGTCTTAAGTGAGATGTGTGAGTTATCTTTATCATAATGCTATTTTATTTAAAGTGAAACAGCAATAACTTATCCTTTCGTAGGAATAGAGGATAAAGGATATTGACCGAGTGAAATATTAATGCATGTATTAAACTTAAGATTTTGAAACCTCCAGCAATTTTTACGCCTTTCCTGTATGAAAAATGGTGTCAAATGCTATGTGATTTTTTTTTGCAAAGATTATCTTGAAAAGATCGTGTGTTTCTAGAATGAATGTTAAGCATATGGAAGTTGGAAACTGCTTTGCAGTCCTCTAGGAGAGCTCTTACGTGTCGTGTTGCTGGTGGAGAGGCAGCGGGGAGATGGAGTACCGCTGTTTGGTGTTTGGTCCGTAGCGTTCCTCTGGTTTTCTGAAGGCATTCAGTGTGTCTTCCTTTTGATATCATGTGCAAATAAATGCTGCTGGACTTGATTCACAAAAAAAGTTCATTGTAGCATCATATTGAAACGAAAGCTTCTGGTTTAACAATCAGTCACTTGGTTTATATACTGTGCTTCAGATAAATGCACGATGTGCTGAGATGGAGTTACTTTTTTCCAGTTGAAATTCTGTTTTAATTAGATTCTGCTTTAATTAGATTCTACTGGAGGATCTTGGGAACAGATTTTTTTTTTTTCCCCTGTAGCTCAGTCTCTTTAGTATCTTAGCAATTACTGTATAGGCTGTACTGCAGAATTGTTTGTGACAATCATTGAGCAATCCAGTGTTTTGAGGAAGTTGGCAAAGGTCAAAATAAATAGCTGCCAGCAGCACCACTTCAAAGGAAATTCCTCTTCAACTTTGGTTTTCAAAAGTTTTAACCTTTTGCTAGGCAGCTAGCCCTTCCTTTAAGGTGCATCTAGATTCTCTCTGAGTTGGGCCAGGTGAGGAATTGAACTGTTGTGATCCCCTGTAGGTCAAAGCCTCTCACATCTCCCATTGCTGAAGGAAGCTCTAGTGAGGGGTTCACTAGAAAATGACTCCAGGGGCTTCTGTTCGTTCTTCGCTAGTGATCAGTGACTCCGTTAGGCTGCATTCCCCCGTAACACTGGTCAAGAAGTAGCAGCAGGTTATGATCAGCCCCAGTTAACCTCCTCATTCCTGGACGTGCAGTTTTCCCCGACTGTCCCCTCGGAGCTCCCTTCCGCTCTAGTAGCGCCTTTGCTCCAGGACCCCTCTCAAGCCCCAGGATTGCCCAGACACTGGCAGTGGGATCAGGGGTCAAGGACACTTGGCGCGGGGCTGACCTGAAGAGAAAGTGAGGAAGGAGAAGAGCTGGCAGCACCAGGCCTTTAATGTAAGACTTTCAGGAGCGGTTGTAGAGTCACGGGTGTAAATTCTTTGTGATGGTTTTCTGCGCGCTGGCAGATGCTGGAGGATCTTTTGCTTTGGTGTAGATTAGAAAGGCGGCGCCCCTGCTCCTCTGTCCTGCCGCTGCAGGGATTAATGAAGGTGAGCAGTGGGTGGCCTGGAGTGTTTGCACTGGTATACTTGTACTGCTCCAGTGTCCATCAGTGTAGTAGTTGACTGTTTCTATGTCTATTTTGTACAGTTTCTGTGGATTATTAGTTTATCGAGATGTTTTAAAACAAGCTTTGGTTTCTATTTGTTTTTGTAACGGGAGGTCTGAGCTGGTCCTGAATCCTGTGGTATTTCTGTACTGCAGAAAGGAGCTCTGCGAGTATACATCAGGAATTGCTCCGAGTCCTCCTTTGTGGATTAGCAGCATGCTCGCATGTTACTTATTCTGTAATACTGTATTGCTGTTGATGCTTGTGTTGCTTTTGGCAGCCTTGGGTATTCTGGAGAAAGAAATAATCTCAGTATCACTTCATGCATATTGTATATTTTTTTCCCTCTCTTCAGTGACAGCAGGTTTACTGAAAAAAAGTTTTAAAAGAAGACAACTCTTGCATCCTCTTCTTTTTGTCATCACAGGTGGCGACAGGCAAGGTTGCAGGGAAGCTGAGCTCTACTCTCTCATGGGTGAAGAACACTGTGTCGCACACCGTCAGTCAGATGGCCAGTCAGGTGGCAAGTCCATCTGCCTCATTACACACTACATCCTCCTCTACCACTCTGTCTACACCCGCGTTATCACCATCCTCACCAACACAGCTGAGTCCAGACGACTTAGAGTTACTCGCTAAACTTGAGGAACAGAACAGGTGAATGGAAAACTTTTTGGTCTTTGAAGTACAGTAATGAGACTAAAATTCGTTTACTGCTATTTCAGCATTGAGGCTGTTAAAGGGGGGTTAGATGAAGCTTCACGGCACAACATTTCCATTTCAAGGCCCCAAGGTTTAAAAACTTGTGTTCTTGTGCTGTTCTTAAAAGTTCTTTTTTTGTGGAACTCTAAAAGGTGTTTTTCTCTCCTGGTTTTAAAGGGGTGTTTATAGCTGCCTCTAATCCTAAGAATTTACACTGGAGCTGTGTGATTTCCNACTATCATAGAATCGTTTAGGTTGGAAGAGACCTTTCAGATCGAGTCCAACCGTATTTGGAATAGAGTATCTCAGTGGTGAAACTTTCATATAACCTTCTCTCCTTCTTAGACCAAAACTGTAATTTCTGTTAGCTTTTTGAAGTGTTAAAGGCTTCTGAATTCCATTTTCTCTTTTTCTACTTTTACCCAGTTCTTGCTTTCCACTATATAACCTGCTCTGTTTAGAGAGGGAGCAGCGTTCAGCCATCTTTATTTGCAAGAACCAGTAGATGCATCCTGCTATTATGTTAATGGTGGCAGATGCATAATGTCTTAACATCATGAAAAGTAAATTACTAATCAGTCCCTTCTGGTCATTCTGGCTTTTTTTGCTATGTTAAGCAGCCATTTTCTTGGCAGCCTTGCCATGAGGGTATGTATATCTGTACCATCTACAGTTCAAGATGAAACTTTCAGTTGGATCAGTTGCTCTTAATGTGCACAGCGATTGCAAATGGGCAATCTCACTAAACAATAAAATTGGACTGTATGATTTCTAAATGCTGAACTTCCGGAGCCCATACCTATTTGCACTCTTGAGGCAGGACTTCTAAGTCATCTGGCCTCTTGCAAAATTTGGTTGTATTTGACAAGTATGTTTCAAGTAGTTCATGAGAGGTTGACTGTGAAGGGAGAACTTGAGCTCCAAATCGGTTTTAGGCTTAACGGATACCCGCAGGGCTTTGATACCTACCAAAAATTGCTATCCCTTGTGCTGTAGTGAAGTACAGAGTTTGAGAGTTTAGCTCAAACTAGCTTCTGTTCCAGCCTGTGCTAGCATGCTGGACTTTGCACTGAGGCAGTTGAGGTACTCAGGGTTGTTTTTTTTTTTTATTCTGCTGATTCAGTTACAAGGGTAGTGACTTTGAGCAGAGGAAGAGAGTAACTGGGAGGAGGACAGGCTTAATGCCCTTGTGTCACCTGGCATGTCTTTTCTTGCGTTCATGTTCTGCAGCCTAATAGCAATACCACTTACAGGGAATTTGTTGTATCTGTCTAGTTCTCAACCAAGAATGGAAGGCAGCTTCTAGAACCGCCTCATCCTCTTTTTCTGTGCGGTTTATGGGATTGCCTCTCCTTCGAAGATGAACTATATGTAATTTTTGCTGTGCTAGCAGCAAATAAAAATTTATCAAAAGAAGGAAAAAAAAAAGAGTTCAGAGTGCTTTTAAGAAAGCTAATTTGCATTTAATCTGAAGCGTTTGGCTCTGTTCATGACTAAGTGACTAACTTTTATTAGAAAAGCAGTAATACCTGTTCTTTCGATGGCTTATCTGTGTTAGAGCATAATGTCTTTACACCTAGAGTCATCTCATCAAGCCCCACAGTTAGAGTAGTTTGCTTGTTGAAAGAGGAATGTGAGCTTGGGCTTGCTAGCCTTCCTTTTTCAAGTCAGCTTGCTTCATTTAGTAAATGAGCTAGCAAATCTTGTCTGGTTTTACTTAATGTTAGCCAGACCTGTTGTTCAGTCCCAGAGTAGTCCTCTGTGTGAATTCTAATTAGAGGCTGTCCTATCAAGTGTACCTTTTCTCATGAGATACTACACTTTAATACGGAAATTTGATGCTCTTATGCTGGGTGCACCGTAGTTCCAGAACAGTTTGAATCTGTATTTTAGCACAGTGGCACTTTGTTGACAAGGAATTGTACTCTGAACACAGGGAACTATTGTTTCTGCTTACTGGAAGAATTGCTGGTGACGGATATTTTTAAAGGTTTCCTTTTTGTTGTTGGCTCTTATGTCAATAAGGAGAATATGAATAAGTTAAACAGCTAGAAACAGAAAGAACTCAAATTGTATCAAGCTGTGGTTTGTAGCGTTCTGTAATCCAGTTATACTGAAAGTTCCCTCGGAATGAGGTAGCTCGGTCCAGAGTCCTGGTGGAGCTGTTTGGCATTAGTAAATCATTTATAAAGTTTTAGGTGGAAGAAAACAGTGACTAAATGCCACTGAACTCGCTACTTACTGTCAAAAGAACTTCCCATTTTCAAATCTAAGGACAATGAGTTTATCCAGGTAAGGTCAAACTATAGGAACTTAGTGTAACTTCTATAGAAGGCTGCGAAAAATTAGAACCTTGTTTTTATAATCGTAATGTTTATTCTGTGCTTGTTTTTCTTCTGTGATTACTTTGGATTTGATCTTTAGGCACTGTCTCAGATTGAGAGGAGGAGTTCCAAACTGTAAGTTTTCATTATGGATCAGTATAGGCCAGGTTTCTAAGCATTAAAAAAGATTTTAAAATTTTTTTTTCTCAAAACAAGATTTTCTGCATTCCTTTAATATGGACTAAATTAAAATCGGTCTTGAAAAAGTTTAGTTTTTTTTCCCCCTGAAGGCACTACTGTTTAACCCTTCTCCAAACAAAATACTGCTGCAGAGACTGTACTTGTTGTCTTCATGAGTGAAATTACTTTTTTCCTTAACTTCCATAAATACCAGTAGGTGAAAGCTGGGAACATTTTCCCTGGAAAAGAGGGAAACAGATAAATATGTCTATTGTAGCAGACAGCTTAAAAATTGTAGGTATGCTGAAGGTTTGTGTACAATCTCAGGTGCAGTATAACTCAGGTTATAATTTATTAAATATCTAAAATGTGACCTGACCTTGCTGAAATGCGGGGGTGAGATTGTTAGCTTTTTGTGCAGGTGCATTGAGAAATTATTCCACCAGATCATTCGGATTTATAGATGCTGGAATTCTTGGATGTTAAAGCACAAATGAAACTCTTGATACAGCAAAATGCTTTTTCAAGTTAGTCTGAATTATTGTTCTTACCTAATATGTGGTCTAAAAAATTTCCCCCTGCTTATGGGGTGCAGTATTAGTTGGGGATAAACAAAGCATGCTTTTTTGCCCGGAGTCGCCAGCTCCTTGCAAAATTGATGGCCATGGCAGGAAGGTCTCTTCAGCAACATGTCCAGCACTTGGCACGTCTTTATGTATACCTTGCTCCCTGATAACCCCAGAAGTTCTCACGGCCGAACTCCAGGCTTTAATTATACATTCATTAGCTGTACGAACCTCTATTCTGGCCTGTTCCTCATTCTTTAGGTTGGAGATTTTCCCCATGCATTTATAAAACACCGTGCTGATTTGTAGACAGTTGTCAGCAAATGTCAGGTGTTTTAAAATCACCTCAGGTTTTAATTATTCTGTCTTTATCTACACTGTCAAATAAAAAAAAGTGTAATCAGGTAGACTTTTAGGAGGCTAATTTTTTGTCTTTTCTTTAAAATTACGGTCTCTCTTGCAGTACTTTGACACTTGATGCTAGCACTGAGGATATTTAACTTCCTTATGTTCTCTTTCTCAGTCTGATGCACAAGAGCTGTGGGATTTTTGTCGCTAGTAAAATAGAAGCCCTCTTGCTGGTCCTTATGCCTCAAAACAAAACTTGTGCATCTTCCCTGTAGACCTGTTAATCCCCAGTTGAGGAATGTGTAAAAAAGCGTTGGACTTGCAGTGCTTCTGTACTTTCTCTAATTTGATATCTTTATAAAGATCTAGTTCATGAGACCACAAAACGCTTGTATTAAAATCTCGCTTCTCTTAGTGTTGTTGATGCCCCATGTGACATTTTAATCCATTTCTTAAAAGGCTGCAATATGAGCTGTTCTTCTGTCCGCAGAGTTACTTGAGATCTCAAGAAGAAACAGTAACATCGACCAGTTCTTCTTTTCAAATTTAGCACAAATCGATGTTGGAAAAACTGTTCCACTGAACCTTTGGGTGCATTCTTTGTAAAGAGGTTGGAAGAATTGACTTCTAAACAAACAATTAATAGTGTGCTCCTGTGATTAGAAGCACTTGAATTTGTTTTTTGTGTGCTTTCTTTGCAGACTCTTGGAAACAGATAGCAAATCCTTGCGATCAGTAAATGGGTCAAGAAGAAATAGCGGATCTTCTCTTGTATCTAGTTCATCAGCTTCTAGCAATCTCAGCCATCTTGAAGAAGACTCGTGGATCCTGTGGGGGAGGATTGTGAATGAATGGGAAGATGTACGGAAAAAGAAAGAAAAGCAAGTTAAGGTAGTAGCTGCACACTGGTTTTTTAGGATATATTTGTAATGGGATGTGAGTGATACTGGTTTATCTTCCTCTTGGTCGTCTCTTTTTTTTTTTGCATAAGTATGTAATAGAAATTTCTGGTTGAATCTACTTCCATCCCTAAGCTTTGGTGCTTCCTACGTAACTGTTAGCAGACTTCGGTAATGATTTTGCCCAGCAAATGTCTCTTATTGAAAACTAGATGCATTTACTGTGTCCCGAATACTAAAGCTTTCAGTCTACCCCTAACGAGAGATTCCCATGAATATAGAGAAGATTTGCTTCGTGTTTCCAAAATGGAATTGCTGAAAACCCACTTAAGGGCATCTGATAGCAGGATGCGATGATTGTTTACCCACCGAGCAGCTGTCTCTTTAAAGCATTCTTACTAGAAGAGCTGGTAATTCTACTGTATGAGGCTCTAATGAGTCTAGGTTTTTTTGTGCATGCACAGTGTGCTGACCCCAGGGATGACCTGAAGCAGAAGAACGCATAGTTTCTAAATTCCGAGTGGATCGGACAAACGTTGACCGGTGTGTGCCCGGTCTGGGTTAGTTGTGGGCACCTACAGAAGTGGAATTCAATTACGCTTTAAATTCAGACTAAAAAGCATCTGGGGCATTTGAACATATCCATGTTTTGGAGGCAGCAAGTACAGCAGCGTGGGATTTTTTTTTGTTCATAGGCAAGTCTATTCTGCTTTGGCTCTTTATTGGCTCTAGCCTGTAGTTTTATGTGCAGAATACAAATGTCAAGGTCTTTTGAGCAGTTTGAAATGTGTGTATATGAATAGGCTGTGGGAAGGCAGAACAACGGGCCGAAGTAAAGTATCTTTTATATGAAGCTGTTGTGGAGAGAGAACTTGACTTGAGAGAGGAAACAAGGGAAGAAAATGAATTCAAGACTTCCTGCTTG
Source organism: Scopus umbretta (assembly GCA_013400535.1). NCBI lineage: Eukaryota > Metazoa > Chordata > Aves > Pelecaniformes > Scopidae > Scopus > Scopus umbretta. Next base: position 92,295 of record VZTL01078204.1, read on the forward strand.
CATAGGGAAAACAGTTTCTGGAAAGGTGTTCCCAAAAGGCCACGAAAAGAAGGCTGCATGAACCTGGCACGAGAAAGGAGAAGCGGGATGGTAATAAGTGGATCTGGTTGGACAGAATTCACTTGAACATTTTAAAGTGTCACAAGTATCGCTTATTCTTAAACCTGGCAAGTCTAATTTGGGGAGTATTTGACTAACTTTGGGTAAATATTATTATTGCTAGTGAATTTTCCTTTGCTGGCTAAATAATTCTCAATATTTTTTTTTTTGTTGGCCAAAAGTCAGCCTAAACTCTGTCATTCTGCATTTACGATGGAATACCAGAACATCCATACCTATTTCCTGATTGTGCCAGTAGGTATGCCTTTAGCAGCATAGGTATCTCTGTCTTGGCTGCAAAAGCTGATCTTGAGCTATTAGATATCTGGTTAGTTTTTTAAGTTTTAAACGTAGGTATATATACCTTTCTGCATAGGTGATGCGTTCCACCCTTATGTCTCTTGATTCACTGTCAGAACTTGCTTCCTGTTTATGGAGGGATTCCGAAGGATGACCGAAGTACTGCTTTTCAGTGTGCATAATACTGTGCAGAATAGCATCATTTTAGTGCTGCTTAGTAGGTGCGTTTTCCTGCTGTTCCTCTAGGAATGTTGGAGGGATTAACCCTGTTGTTCTGTCAAGCGGGTGCGTGGTAACTTAAAGCAAGAAACCGCTCACGGCTGCTTCGTTACGAGTAGCTCTTGAGGCTTTAGAGGACCGATCTACAATCTGATAGCGCCTTGTTGACAAATGGGAGCGAGAAAAGCTGATGTGTTAGGTGTCTTGTCTTGGAGTTGGAAATCTTTTAGGAAATAACACAGGGGGTCGTAGTTGTGTTGTAGACGGGACAAATAGTTGGAGTGGCATCACTAGGATGATGCTGGATGATCACTAGGAAGAAGGCTGGAGATCTTAGGGATATTAGAAAATGGAGGTCAGTGATGCAAAACTCCTGCAGTAGAGGTCAAGGTTAACAAAACCAAAACTTGAAAGGAAGAGTCTCTTTAAAAGTTGTCACTGTTGCATTAATTAATCTTAATGTTTGGAGAAGTAGGAGAAATACTTGGAACAAACAGGAAAAAGAGGAAGCTTTGCAGACTAGGAGATTAGTCTGGTTTCAGAATAAATACTAGTGAAAGAAACTGTTTTAGGAGACAGAATACTTGCTAATGATTTTTAAGGTACAATTATTAAAGGAACCCTCTTGTCTTGGAGAGACAGTCTTCTAGGTCAGTCTGGTCCTAGTTGCAGAAAGGAGCACTAAGACAGTCTGTAAGCTTCCTGAATTGTTCTTTTTCCTCAGTTTTCAGATCAAGCAACAAGACTGCTTTCTGCTTGTGCTTTCTGAAAAGACAAGCATCAGGTTCTTAGATCTCTTGATCTGGGAAGGTTTGACTCATGTAATACCTAGCTGATTTTTTCTCAGGGAAGATAAAGTAAATTTAGTTAATTCAGTAGATGTAAACTTAATGTTTTCTTGGTCCAGTGTCTGAAACGACATTTAAATACTTTCTTGAAAGAGAACTTGGAAATACTGGCACACCAGAGAAATCAGACACAACTTTGCCAAGTTTGTCAGATGATTTCTGACAGTAGTACTGTGCAATTCTTTTTTTGTTGCAGCTGGCTGTGCTACAGTTAGTTCTGCTTCTTATTACTTACCTGTCTTGGAAATAATTTTTAAATGGCGATTTCTCATCTCTCTATCACTACAAATATATTAAGGGTGTTATTTCCAGTCATCCTTTGTGAAATACAAAAATAACTAGTAAGTTCTGGCTAATGGGAGTTCTTGTTTAAAATTACTTGAATAGTCAGTTTTTCAAGTAGCTTACTGTGGATAGGGGACTACTTTCATTAGCTAATTCTGCTGCTAAAGCCGATGCATAGTGTCCTTACTTTTGTTAGCTAATAATCTGTCACACTAAAATGGAGGTTTACACATAATCTGTATGATTGGTTTGTGACACGATGTAAACATTTTCTGAAGTTGTAAGGAACTCAATTTGTTGAAGTGGTTTTTTTCTTTAGGCTTACACTTAGTATTTTCAGGCAATACAAATTTGTGTCTCTCTTTTGTGCTTTAGGAGCTTGTTCGAAAAGGGATACCTCATCATTTCAGAGCAATTGTTTGGCAACTTTTATGCAGTGCTCAAAGCATGCCGATTAAGGATCAGTATTCAGAGCTTTTGAAAATGACCTCTCCTTGTGAGAAATTAATAAGAAGGGACATTGCTAGAACATATCCTGAACATGATTTTTTTAAAGAAAAAGATAGCCTTGGACAGGAGGTCTTGTTCAATGTAATGAAGGTAAGTCAGTATTTCAGCCCTTGAAAATACATTAGCAAGTACGTGCATAAAAGTTTGGAAAATAATTTGCCTTCTCTATAACGAACTTGCATTAGTTTCATGTGTTTTAAGTTCTTGGTTTGGTTTTTTTTTTTAACTTGCTCTGCTTGACACTGGAATGGTTTAACAAATTACATTCCAGTTTCAAAGATAACTTCCAAATACGGTATTCTTGTAGTTAATGCTCTGACTTTATAAGAGATTTAGAAAACTTTATAAGAGATTTAAAAAAACCTAAGTTTGCTTTGAAACAGAGTCACATGCTAACTGCTGATAGCATAATGGAATAAAGTGTGCCAGGAAGTAAAGGAAACGATGTTGGCCAAGACAGGAACACTGTAAATCCAAACTAGCGTTCAGTTTTCAAGTGTTTCTGAACCCGCAAGCGGTAGCAGCAACTGGCAGGTGCCAGCTCATGCGCAGTTGTTAGTGCCCAAGCACAAAATGAGAATGCCACCATAAAATGAAGTTTGCGTTATTTTGTCT
>VZTL01078205.1:4873-25062 GCA_013400535.1 Scopus umbretta
GAGAACCAGCTTCATCCTGTTATATATTTAAAAGCTAAAAGTAAGACTGATACAGTTCATAGTACTCAAACTTGTTCATATTTAGGAATTAGGCATTTTTGCCCCCAACCAGTTTCTAATCAATAGTTCATTAACTGTTTGGGGCTATCAAGTGCTAATTTACATGCAGCTTAATACTTATGTTACCACCGAAGATTATCGTGCTATCGCAGCTCTCTTGACCCCTGCATACAAACTAAAAGCAAAACCCAAAAGGCTAAAGAGATTAGGACTGCTTGAAAAACACCCCCCCAGATAACATATAAAGCCTTTAAAATGGCCACATCAAAACTTCCCGAGAGCTGGGATGGTGAAACAATAGATTCAGCTCCTACTCTGAAAAGCAATGTCTGCAGTAGAGACTACAGCTGGTTGAACTCAATCAGTGGAGTTGCGTTCAGGAGGGTCAGGCAGTGGGGTGAGATAGGAGCTTAGATGCCTCAATCGGATTTGCTGAGGTGGAAGTGAACCAGCCATGTTTTGTGCTAAGGAATCTGCAATTTAAACAGGAAGGAAAATTCTCTTTCATCACAAACTTCAAAGTGGTTTCCAGTAGTCTCATTGACTGGCTTATTGATTCTGCCTTTTGTTCTCAGAGGGGGAAAAAAAGTCCAAAAGAGGTAGCTAGCCTTAAGAAACAAAAGGCTGTACTATGGGTCTCATTTAAATTCTCTGTGATTATTCATTATTTGGCAGCTTGTTTCAAAGCATCTCTTCAGCTATTTTATACGCCTTCATTTCTAATGCTGTCCACGATTATCCTGTAAGGTCCTGATCTCCTAACTCAAAGCTTCACCCATGCAATAGAACTCAAAGGAGCTTTTCTGTGATTCTTAAATGTTTTAACAGAAAATTCTGATGGGTGGCTGCAAGTACAGTGTGCTCCATGCCAGCCCTCACTGCATCCCACTACCTTTCATGCAGCCTGGAGACAGCTTGTTCAGGTGTGTATGCAGGGAAGTATGCAGGGAAGACTGTGGACATCTTCCCTCATGTTCTGCAGAAAAGTCTCCAGCTCTACTGGGTACCCAACCACAGGTTCACTGTTATCATGCTTCTCAAATGCAACGAAGATGTAGCTATGGGTTCAAGCAAGTTGCCCGTAGTCAGGTAAGCATGACATCGTCTCCTACCTCTTCTAGTATCTTCCTCATCTGGCCCAGACACTAGAATAGATCCTCTATGATTATCCCCTGTGACCCAAAAGAGCAACATCATCTGTGGATTTTTTTTCTTGCTACTTTCAGAACCAAAGGAAATTTCTACTTTGCTTATACAGGAAGACAAGTACAAAAGTAAGTCTTCTACCCATCTGTTGCATATAGAACAGTGATTTATTCAACAATTGTTTGGAAGAAGTTTAAAACAAGAAGAGATGGGGTTTTGGTCCAAAGAGGGACCTGACAGTGTTACCTTCAGATCCCATTCAATGCTTATGAAAGTGGTAGTAGAGAAGTTATTTGGAAGTGTAAAGCAGCTCCTGAGAGTTACCTGTTCCCACTATAAGCCTAGATCATCTCTGATAGCTAAGTAAATTTATTAAAAACCATCAATACAAGGTAGTTTTGTGAATGACAGTTGTAAATTTTGCTCAGTGGCTGCTTAACTAGGATCCCCTAGGACAACAACTCAAGTTCCTTTCATTAATAAGTTTTCACACACCCCCCATCCTATTTAACTATTCCCACCCTGGGAGCAGCCCTGAGAGTAGAAAAGTCCCAAAACATTAAATTCAGGTTCCTAAGTTTGGTAATATTGGCTGTAACTCTAGAAAAATAAGTAGTCAGGAAGCTTTTTATCTACAATTATTTGATGGCGAGTTTAACTGTGAACTGTCAAGCCTCTGAACTGGCTATCGGTGCTGCAGGGCAGCATTTACAGCATGAAGATGAGTGGGGAACCTTGCCAAGTGGAGCAAGTAGGATGGGTAACAGCTCCGGTAATCACTTTGCCTGTATTTGTTAGAGTTTAGCACCACCTAATGTGTAAGTGCTTCAACTTCAAGCACTTCCCAGTGCAGGCAGGATGGAAACCTAGCTGGAGCTAGAGAAAGCCTGTGGCATCAGTAAGCATTAAAATTTAATTCCTTATCTACTCAGCTCCTTACTCTCCCCCTACTAACAGGAGAAGAATTTAGGAAAAGGAGCAGGCAGCTCTGTTGTGAGCACACCTGGGACAGTGGAGAGGCAGAAGAGACAGAAGAGCAGGGAGCCCAACCACACCGATGCTGACTGTCCGCAGTTCAGACATACAGGGAAAGGTCATTTTTCATTCAACTGACAGATACAGCTGGGGAGAATTAGCAGCCTTCTCTTGATCATTTTCATCCTGGGTATTTGACATTTGTAGGCTTAAACATGACAGATGGCCACTCCAGCCATTTCAGGAGCAGCAGCCGGCAAGGGGACTTGGAAAAGATTTCAAGACTGCTTTGAGTCTGGGATCAATTCGGACTCTCCAAAAGCTGCAGGAATTGCCTTAGAAACAGCTTTGCAGGGCTTGAGAGATGAAAAAGTACTTGCACTTCTAAATTAAAGCAGCAAGTTAATGACTCGCAACACCCTGCAGGAATGCAAGGCTAATTTCTAGAGTCCACTTAGGAAAGGACTCTTTTAGCACGAGTAATTCAGTTGAGCTCTAGTGGTATTTCTATGTTTCTAACTTTTTTTTAACCTCAGAAGAGCTATGCTTGGGAAAATATTGCCTCCAGTAATACTTTGGGGAAATAAAAATGAATAAGCTAATAGATAAATTGCCTTCCTCTTCCTTCATTTAGAACAAATGCTATTACAATTAGCATACACAGACTACAAGGATAACTGATAACTTCAGCAGAACAAAATGAGGAGATTAGAAAAGATTTGGGTTTCTGACACATTTAGATCTAAATACAGAGAAGAGAGGGACTGAAGTACTGCCCAGGTTTGCCAAGGCTCCCTATAGAGTACATGGGGAGAGATAAACACATCAGAGACCCACAGCAGCCAGCTCTCCACCACCTCCCTCTATACACAAAGCTCCTACATGCGTCTTACCACACCTATTCTCACAGAGTACAGACAACAAACTTCTTCTGTACCCATACTTTGAGCCATTGGACATTTCTTAAAGCTTAGCACTTGGGTCACATATGGTACAAACAAATGTTTTGGCCTCTGGCCTGGCTAGAAGCCACCCTTGGCTGTGGAACCCATTATTTTCTTAATGTACTATGTCTAAAAACCAAAGCAGCCCAAAGCTTCCATCTGCTTCTCCCCTGTGACTAGGAGAGGACACAAAGCAGGCCAAGTCGACAGCTGCTTCTCAAAAGACCCCACAAGGAGTGATGCCAGGATCAGGAAATAAGGCCTTAAGGTATTAAAAAAAAAAAAAAAAATCAGAGTGTTAGGAAAAAGATGAAATCACATCCTGTCCAGCCTATGCTGATTTTTCAGAACAACCCATTTAGAAGGCAAGCCTAGTAATATCTAGGCATGCTTTCAGTTTTACCCTGGGTAGGCATCCCATAAGACACCAAAATGCTGTTTTCAGTACAAAAGCTGTATTATGAAAGCACACAAACCTCAGTATTGCACTGCCCAGAGCCATTTGTCTTTGCTTGCTGCTATTTCATGCAGTCAGGAGCCCGGGCAGCTTGGCACAGCCCAGTGCATCTCTGGAGCATCTGGAGATGGTGTCCTAGCCAGAGCTAGTCATTCTCCAGTTCCCATTTAACAAATAATCTCCTTTGGGTTCCCCCAAAGTGACACAAGTCAGCCTTGTTATGATCATGAAGTAGGCTCTGGGTTTAGCTGGGAGCCGAGCCAGGATAAAAGAATGGGGTTTCAAATAAATATAGAAAGTCTCAGCCATACTAGAGTCATTTTAAGTCAGCTTAACCAACAGACCCCGAATAACCCCCCTGAGAGCACCATTCTCCCTTGATCAAGTATACTTGCTAGCAAGGTGACTCAGACATAAAAAGGGTGCTTCAAAAGAATTGCAAACTAAAGGCTTACAGGGCTGGGACTTGTAGATCTCCATTACTTGGCAAGATGCAATGACCCAAACTTGAGAGACTTTGCCCCCCAGAATCATTACATTTGGAGGCATCAGAAGCTTTAAAATTAGATGACCTCGTAGAATATATGCTGAAAAAATAAAGCATATCTATTATATTAGCGCTAACACTGCAGAGTATATGGTGTTGTAACAAATGAAAGAAAAATTTCATCTTTAATCCAAAGCCAAGTGATTTTTAGCAGTCAAATTAATTAACATCTCTAGAGATAATTATCTGTGTGCAGTTAGTGTTCCCTAGGTTCCTACCTCTTTAAAAATATTTGATCCAACCTAAGATAATTCAGGAGTCCCTCAACCATTTAGATCTTGACTGCTCATGGTTTTCAGCTAGATTCTTATAAATATTTTGGTGTTTAAAGAGGCTAATCTGTTGTGATTCACAGCGAGATTTTAAGAAATTTTTCAAACCACATTCAGGGACCAGGCTCTTCTGAGGTGCAATGCTCTGGACCTTTTAAGTCATTCATTTTGGTCACCTTACCAAAGTACATGAGAAAAATCTCAGTGTCCACACAGGCCTTGTCCTAACAGTAAATAATTTTGTTAAGGGACTAGTTGTAACACATAGGAGAAGACTTCAGCATTTCCTGTTTATACTGCAGAGAAAGAATTATGAAGTTTCAACTTGGGCTGATTTTTTTTTTTTCCCCTTGTAAACCAAAAGAACAAACTCAAGTGGTTCTACTTCATGAAAAAAAAATCTTTTTAGCCTACATACTTTTAAAAAGTTTGGTTGGCCATAAACAAACCAATGTATTTTGTTAGTCTTTTCAATAAACTTTAACTACCATCCTTAAAAAACAGGATTGTGGAACACCAGTCTTCAAGTCAATATGGCCAGAACCAAATCAATTAGTGGATTTATAACAACAATATTGGAAAAGCAGTTAATAAAACTACCAGCCTGAACAACACTCTGAAAATTCGAGCAGCAGAGGACTAGCTCCTACAAACATACCAGACCAGCTCAGAGCACATTCTGCTCACCAGTCTGAGACAGTAGACAAGTCTTTCCATTCTTACTGAAGTTTCATTTTCTCAAAGCTTTTTAGTGAAATAGTAAACAAGCTCTCAAGAAGTATGTTAAAGCTAAGGTGTTATGGGGCACATCAATAGTCTGGTACAAGGTTTGCATACTAACTCTGCCTGCATTTCCCAGCTGGAAGGCTCCAAACCAGCCCTGGTTCAAAATCTGGTAAAATACCTCCACATATTGCAGTGTGCATTGTTCCTCCATAGCACAGTCTGCAACTTTTCTCTATCTTACTCTAAAAAGGGGCACCTATCTTTGTGCAGAAGCATGCACACTGCCTGCAGATCCCCTTACGAGCCTGCTTTTTTTCCCTCAACCATCACAACCCCAAAAGCACAGCTGCAGTAATCAATACCTCCTGCTGCAACAGCTTCCTCTGCAGCCCATGGCCTTCCAACACATTCTGCCAACATCATCTCTCAGTGAAGCTAAAAAAAAAAAAGGAAAATCCAATAATAATAAGATAGGCAAAATCCACGTACTAAGGATTGTGATCATAAAACACACCCAAGCCCTCAAACGCTTCTGCCTTCTACAGAAGCATAGGATCATTTGCCTCCTAGAGCTTGTTTTCCCCTATCGAGTCCCTTCTTGTTAAGTCCTCCCTGTATGTAACACACCCTCCAAGAGTAACACAAAGTGAAGCTAATGGAGATGTGATGGTCTATTAAGCCCTCCTTAATTAGTGTGGGATTACACAGCTCATGAAAATAATTCAATAAAATGACACCAATGAGAGGAATGTTATAGAGAAACATAGGACCTCACTCTATTCCTGCTTTGAAAAAAGGAAGGGGGAGGGGAATGGCATAAGAACTACATTAATATCTCCTTCTCACAGAGCATGTTATCAGTTCTTCCTTTAGAATGAGACAGAATACTGCAAAACCCTAGCGTGAAGGGGAAGCTCACACCAGATGTACGACACCTGTACAAGAGCAAGACTATCACTGCATATCTCTTGCAATTTAAATGTGCTCCAGCCCAACTCCCCCAAAACTTTGAAATTCAAGCCTCTTTCAACACATAGAAACCCAAGTATTCTCCTTAAAGAAAAGGAACTCGTGTGATCTTTTGTGTAAGGCTTTTATTCTCATCTTGCATCAGAAGAGAGCCTGGAATGGAGATGAATCAAAGAGACACTTCCTGTTTATGCTATGGCTGTAGATGCAATTGGAGATGAAATTATGCAGGCACAAAATTGTACTCATCTTAGTCTCTGTACAAGAGAATGGGATGTAAAATTAGGATAACAACCTTTAAGAACAGCCACTGTGACTGCAGTTCAGCCCAACTGATCTTTGAAAGAGAAAAGTTTTTTTCTGCAGAAACTCTCAAATCAGAAGGACTTGAAACTTCAGAATAATCCTAAGGAAATTGCAGTAGCACATTGCAGAACACCATTCCCCTTAACAGCTCGGTGGGTTTGTTTGCTGCTGGCAGCAGCTGGAGACTGGAAATCTCGTTAGTTCTCCAGATCACTATGGGCTGGCTTGTAGGGAAAGAAACCTGCCCCTTGCTGCCCCTTTAGTCTCATCAGGTAGAAAGTGAGTGCTGATGGCTTTGGCACTTCTTTCCCTGGCATTATGGCTAGCATTACCAGTAACTGTTATAATTAGTATATTCAGCATATGGAAAATGGCACCAGAATAAACTGACCCTAATACTGCCTTCAGTCAGACTAGTGTCACTTCGATTTTGGGGGCTGGAAGGTTTAACTGAAGGCAGAAGCTGGCTTTGCCTCTCTATAAGGGTGTATTCTTCCCTCCCCACCTTTTTTTTTTTTTTTTTTTTTGCTTGTACTACCACCTTTAAAGGCACAAGTTAATAGAGATTTTTTTTTTTACTGTTAACTCTGTATTTGAAACTCATCATTCCAGTAAAATGTAAACTTCCCAAGCTCAGGAAGATCACAGACAAATTCTATAGCAACACAAGACATTGATATCTGTAGGTCTTTTTTTTTTTAAATACACTTCTCACAACACACTTTTTTCATTCTGATTTAGTAACTTCATTGCTGCACCTCCAGTAATAAGGCTGAACTGCACTGTGCCAGGTGCTGTATAAAGAGAAAATAATTCCTAGTCTAAATAAGTATGAAGTGCAGTTTAGGTAAAATATTGCGTCTCCCCTTCCCTGATCATTGTTGTAAGGTGCCGGGAGTCAGCCCCAGAGCCTGGAGCAGCCCCAGAAGCCCCCGCTCCCCCTCTGCTGACTGCTGCAGCAAATGCTCCTTTTGCCTGACACACGCCAACGATGGTGCATTTTGCAGTGTAAACCAGAGGATTGTTTGGTGCTGAATATTAGCATATGGCTTTTGACATCTGGTCCTCTAAGAGCGATAAACTGCCAATCAGGAGGCATATTGGGTACAAGCATATTTTTATCACTACCCTTACTAATCACTAAGATTAGTCCCTGCTTGGCAATTGTGACTGGCGAACACACTGAACCTATTCAAATATCCTCATCCATATTCATTTCCATTTAAACAAATTAAATTCTCATGTAAAATAATCCTCAAATTCTCAAAAAAGCTGTTTGTTTTTCTACTTAGGTGGCATGAGTTCAAAGACATCCTGTTAAATATGCATAATTTCTTAAGAGCAAAAATTACAGCTTTTAATGGTGTTTGCCTTCCACTTCATGAAATTCTCTTTTAATGTCACTAGAGATCTTTGGAGCCTGGACAGAAGTTTCCTTTTCCAGCCCAAGGGGGTAGAAATGTCATCATTTTCAGAGCACAGCTGCTTTGTCAAGACACATTGGCACACATGGTTTGAATAACAAACACTGAACTCCAGCAAGCATTTCTAAATCTCCTTCAATTAAAAAAACCAACCCCCCTCAAACCTAAAACAACAAGCTATAAATGAGAAGGACCAGATAACCCATCCATCCTGAATCTTTTGACTTTTGGGGAAGGAAATGGGGTTTTCAGAAAGTGACCTTCAGCAGCTAGTAAATACACATCAGAGGCGTCTGCTTTTCAGTGGTTGTGTCTCAGAGGTGAGAGAGAAGGACATGAATTTTAAGCAGAGATTAATCTAACGAGCCATTGTATTAATAACAAGAAAAAATCTTCAAGCTAAACGGGATTGTTTCAGGGAGTCAAAGTCAGATGAAATAAAACCAAAAATGAAAAGAAGTAAGATGGATTTGACTGAATTGCTAATTGGCATGGAAACCCTAGCCCTCATCACTTGAAAAAGATGAAGTACCAGACAACAGAGACTCTAAGAAAAACTTCATGAGGACAACTAGCGTAGGAAGAAAGAGGTGAAATGAACCAAGAGGAATGGGCATGGCTATATAGGAATAACTTATTTTGGCTTGCATGTAGTATGGGCATGGTCTTCCTGTTATATCAGGATTCTCAAACCTATGGTTCAAAAGATTTGAATATTAATGAAGACTAATCAAAACTATGCAGAATTATTTGATACAGTTGGCTCCTTTTCCAGTCTTCTGGTAATGTGTTACCTCTACTTCTGGTACATGGTTTTGTTTGCACTCTTCATTTGGATAATTTTTTTTTTCTGAATTGATTTCAAGATTACCCTACTACCTATAGGCAATAGATAACTTTGTTCTAAAATTGTTTGCTGGCTTGACTGTGACAACTCAGAAGACTATTCTTCATTAGGAACATGGATATCTGTATTTGGCCTTACATGAAATAATTTTATGGAACAAATTAATTGTCTGGAAGAGTTCTATGTTCATAAGAATATAAATATTCCCAAGGAACAAATATTGGATCATAGATTTTCAGGGTCTGTACTTTCTTGCTGCAATAAACTATAAACCAGAAATGATAACAGAATCCTCCAGATCAAAAAGGCAGCCCAGATGCCATTCTAACAATTTCAGTGTATTGCCATGACCTTGTAAAAATGACTCAGGTTAGGAAATTGCACCAGTGTGAGAACCACCTGTAATAATCACTTTCTGTTGCTTTGTCTTTGCGTGCATAGGGAAGAATAACGTCATTTTGCAAGTAGCACATCAAAAGAAGATGGTGATTCTGTGGACTTATGTCTTCAAGCTGCCCTCCCGTGCACATGCTTTGATGTCTAATCAAGGGTCAGTTTATGCTATGCTCTATTCTGGGTAAAAGCACTAATAGAGTCTTCTCTGATCTTTTCTTATTTTTGCAAAATGTATGGGAATTTCAGGTCTTTGAAACTTCTCCTGTGTCAACTTCAAACAGAAGGAAAGAATGGCAGAGATACTTACATTCCTGCAAACTTTGCTTCTGCAGAAAACCCAAATAAACTGTGCAGGTTCCAGGCTATGGGACAGATTATTCCCTGGCAGAGCCTCCTGGAAAACATAACGCAATTTAGAAAATATGTTAGAATGCCATTAGACACATATTTCCTAAAGTCTTTAACCTCACTAATGTTACCATCACTTACAGACTAAGCAGCACTACATAAAGTCGTCCAGAACTTTCCAGAGCACAGGAAGCAACTATGCAGAATATTGCCCTATATCCCTGGAATTGTCAAAGGACCAGACAAAGGCCGTTCACTGATAGCGGTAATGAATGCTTAAAACAAAATCCTTGTGTCTCTCACAGATCCAAATGAAAACAACGGCTCCGTAGAACAAAAAAAGGAATCCCTCCATTTAGGATTTTTGCTGTCCCGGAGAGTCAGGACCTGCACGAGCCCTCCTTTAGGCAGGGCCCGCCACCCTCCGCCGTGGCCGCTTGCCAGTTTCTCTGTAAGAGCTTGTAATGCACTGGGCTGTACGCGAAGCTTTGCAGCCTGCACCAGCTCCCCGGGACGAAGGCAGGCCTGAAGGCCGTATTTGCGGGTTGTTAGCCCGTTCGGCAGGGCTGGGCTCAGCGCGGGTCCCAGGGATGCGGAGGGGTTGGCAGTGCGGCCGCCGCACCGCGCGATGGCACAACGCACACGCAAGTGTGGCGGCAGCCGCCTGCGGAGGCAGGGAAACCTGCCTGCTTCCTTCCCCTGCTTCAGCTGCAGAGTTTATTAGGCTGCCGAGGGGATAAAGCTAATGAAAACCAGAAAGAAATTCAATCTTCCTAAGCGGGAAAAGAAGAACACCACTAAGCCTGTCAGAGAGGTGGGGAGCATCGGCTGCTACACAGTGCACATCATGAGCGACCGACAGGGATGTTGTGGATTTAAAGTAGGACTGAAATCAGAAGTAGCAATTTTGTCCCCTCTTTCACATGGACAAATTTTGGGAAGCTGAATCGATCCCTCCCTCTGTCAGACCTCCCACCTGGGACAGATTTTGCTACCCAAACAACTGTTGTTTGGTGGTTAAGGCAGGGAGGTTTGATCGACAACTGGCACTCAATCAAGCATTATACTAATCCTATCAATCTATTGATAGGCAGACAGACAAAAAGGCAGAGGGAAGAAGGGAGGGAACGGTGGGTATTATGGGAAGGGAAAAGATAGTGGCTTTTCAAGCTAGTGATTTGAAAATAACTAACAAAAAATGTAGAAGATTGAACTAGAAAGTCTTGAAATGCTCTTGCTTTTACCTTGTGGAGAGCAAAGGTAGAGAGCATCTGTCACCAACCAGATTTACTTCTGGGCATAAGGCAACACCACAAGAGCGATTTCATCTGCCTTTCCACTAATCCCGAGATGACCAAATAATGTTCAGTTTTCCTGACTTCTTATAGACAAGACCTGCACATCAAAGATGGCTTTGCTGGCTAATTGTTAGCAAGCTAACAATTGTTAAAGATGATCAAGTTGAAATATTTAATATGAAGTAAAATGCAGGATTGTTCATTCTGCCTAGTGTAATAAACCATTCCTGGAGTTTCTAAACATTTAACAAAGTGTCTCTTCTCCTCCTTCATACTTCAATTTTTGTGAAGGACTCAGCTTGCAGCAGGGAGTGGAACTGGGGGAGTCAAAATCAATGGTTTCTTGGTCATTTCAATCTAATTAAGCAGGTACAAGAGGTCGAGGCAAGTTCTGAAGAAAACTGGTGCTCTGATGACCCTACCTGCAGCACACCTTGAGACTTCAGATGCTCTCCTAGCCCTCAAGAGAAGCCAGTGCTATTTTTGATCTTGATGCATGATCAAAGCACCATAAAACCCAGTGTCATGCTCCCACAGTGACAAGGTGAGAGCTCCTGTTTGTAGGGTGCATCATTTTTCAAAGAGCACAGTCTTCCTTCCATGTCCCCCCAGATTCACAGAGATCAGACAGGAACAGCATGCAATTTCTGCAAATGGCACTGTGACAGCAGGGAAGTCAACTCTGTTGTTGCTGTTAATCTCAAAGCCTGTGTGTGTACCCAACTCACTGCTCCACTACCACTCTCCATATGTGAAGAGCCATGGTGCTGCATGCTCTCTCCCTAGGAAGTGAGACTTGTTACTAGCAGTAACCTTTATCTCTGTGTGACATTTCAGCTGCAAGAAGAGGATGACAACCCTTTCACTCCTGTGCTTGTGCCTTCCCTTGGCAAAGTGTCAATCAAATCTGGCATGTGCTTCTGCTGCGGTTCTGGCATACTTCACAGGAGGCACAGAATTACAGGGTTTACAGGATGCTTTATCACTGCAGACAGTATTTTCCTGTACTACCTCCTGTATTCCTCTCCAGTTAGTGTGAAAGTGAGCAGAAGCTCCTATCTGCTTCTGCTGGGCATGTAACTGATCTTCTCACCTTGCTCTCTTTAAAATCTTCAGTGACCTTGATTTCACACAGAAGATCACTAAGGCTGTTACATTTCCTGTTTCAAGGCTCATCTGCCTAATCTGTGCCAGGACTGAAAAGCTTTTAATCTTGTCTTTTCCTTTTTACTAAGTCCAAATCTATTTTTTTTTAAAATAAAAGTAAATTTTTTTTTTTTTTTTTATAACAGGGATTATATAATGCAGGTATTAGCAGGGGACTAAACTTTGTCATCCAGGAAGTTCCTTTTACTCTTGCATGTCTATGCAGATGCCAAGTCTTTGTCAAGCTGTATTGTAATTGGACCTTCATCCTGAATCTGAAATTTGCTCCATCCAAAGTACAATGAACTCTTTTTATGTTCTTCAGCCCCTCATGTCATACTGTCATGTATGTCATATGTATGACTGCCCCTCATGTCATACATACATACATTCATAAAAGGGATGAAAACTCATCTAGGCAACTTCAATTCTGCAAAGCTGGACCTGTCTGAAAGCTAATGTGGCTGGCTCAGATTCTGAAATGGGACAACATCCTAAAAGTTTGGGTTGATAAGAAAGCTTTAAATAAAGTTACAGTAAATTGATAGCAGCCTTCTTTCACACTGCATCTAATGTCTGTCTATATGCAGAATGAAAACTACCATTGGTAGGAAAGGGAGAGTCCAGCTGTGCAACTGGACACCCATCACTGTGTGACTGATGGACACTTTGGGTGTTCCTCCTTTGCTATTTCTATGCCCCCAAAGCTTTCTAGAAGTGATAGTTGGTGTAGCCTGAGGAGACAGAGGAAAGAATTTCCTCTGCCTGGAATTTTCTTTGCTAGTCAGAGAGCAGCAGTCCCAGTAGCCATACTTGGTTTTATTTATTTAACAGGCTCTCGGGGAGTCTGTTCTGGGAGAGGCACAGAAAAAGGGAGAAAAGAAACCTGTGGCTGTGTGGGTGGGAGGGAAATGCACTCAGCTGGACCTGTGTGGTCCTTGGAATCCTGTTGCTGGAGAGGTAAAAGTGAAAAACCCACTTTCTCCTTCACTTGGTGGGGCCAAAGCAAATCCCTGGGTGGCCTCTGGAGAAGTGGAAATTGGGTTAGCTTGGCCCCTTCCTTGCCAAGACATCAGCTTTCTACCAGGGCTTTTGACTTCCAAACAGAGCCCTCCCATGCCTGTCCCTGAGGGATTTCCACTCCAAGACATGACTATTTGAAGAGTATGTGTTCATAGTTTCTTGTCTGGCATTTCCATATTTGAAGCTGCTTTGCCAATTCTAGCCACACAAAAATCACACAAGTAGTTTCTGAAAGCAAATTCTTTCTGGCTTCCTTCCATTTGCATTTTGCTCTGTCTTGTAACTTTTAGGTTGTATTTGGTCACATTCTTACAGTTTCTCTTTACAGCTATGTAAAATTAACTTTAAAAACAAGTGAAAGTTGAAGCTTGTTTGGCTCGAGTGGGGTCTTTAAAGTAACAAAATATTTCAAGACTCAAAACCCAGAACGTGAGTAGTACCAGCTGAGCTGCATCTGTAATGCTCTTTTTATCTCATTATGGACTTGCTCAAGAACATTAATTGTATCATCTACTTGCATGTAAGTTTTAGCTTCAAGAAAGAGTGAATCTCTTAATGAAACATAATTTCCAGGGACAGACCCCCAATGTGGCATGTGTCAGAAAGGACAAAGCAGAATGTATATAGTTTTGCTAGGTCCATTGAAATAGAGACCCCACCTGTCACAGAGAGAACCCAAGAAGGGAGAATAAATTTGGTGATCTCTTCAGGAAAAAGGGGTGCATTTCCTGTACAAGAAGGGTTAGAAAGGACCATCCCTTTTTTTGGCACCACAGGCTGATTTGCTGTGTTAACTCAATAGGAGGCCTGTCAGGAGACAGACAGCAAATAAAAATACCCAATCTTATTTTAAAATCTCACAAGTTTCAGGATCTGATTCACGACATGTATTTGCCTGCAGTTGTCACGCTTCATTGTGACACATCTCTAGGTCTGATCTTCTCCTTCCCCTGCTCACTTTGAAAGTTGTGTCTCTGCTTTCTGCCTGCAAGATGGACACAGATGCCTTCAGCCCCTATCTTTATGTTTCCTTTCCCTGCCATAAAACTGTCCAACCTAGACCTGGAGACAGTAAGCACGATGTGGCAAAGGTCTGCAATATCAGATATTAAAGTTTAAATAAGCAGATGTCACCATTGCGGCACATGGCAATTCAGCACCTAAGCAGAGTAGAAGCAAGATATACAAGTAGGGCTGAAAATAGCCCCCAGTCACTGGTGCACACTGAATCTCTGAGGCACTGTACCTGGAAATCTTTCAGGCCATTGCTGTAGCAATCTGCCTCCTTCCCACCTGCTACAGCATGAAGTATCTCAGCAGAGCTTTACTGGCAATGAATATTACCATGTTGTTTCGAGCCTCAGGCCAGTGCTGTAAAGGTCAATGTAAATAGCTTCTTAGTTACCCCTCAAAGACTTCGATAAAGCACTGCAATAATGAAGTTGCTCTCATTTGTAGCCTCTTCCCTTAGAAATTCAGACCAATGTACCAGCCTGCCGTAGAACAGAAATGTCACTGACACCTGGCAAAGCTGATGAGCTCTTCATGATTCTAAAACAATTCAAGGTCATTCCATGGCGACCTTCATTCACAGCCCCTCAGCCCTGCTCCCCCTTCCTTCTAAAAAAAGGAAGAAGAATTTGGCTTAAAAGTTTACAACATCTGGGTTTCTTGAGGAAAAAAAAAAAAATCCATTCCTTTCAGCATAAGGGAAATGCAGCAAGATCAGAAAAAGCTGTCTCTGTAAGGGAAGGCCAGGAGATATATGTTATGTTGTACTGCTGTGCTGAGTTTTAGCTTCTTCTTGAATAGGTTTTTTTTGTTTGGTTTTTTTTTTTTTTTAAGCTTCAATGGTGGGATTTTGGTATTTATGATCCAATCAGTGACTATGACCCATTAAACTAATACCTGGCATTAGTCACTGGAAGAAACCTGGTAAGTTAGCCACAGAGCTGTTTAAAGGGAACTGATGTAAAGGCTCAGACAAGTCACTACTCAGAGCTCTAAAGTGTCTTTTGTCCCCCTCTTTTCCTGAATCTTACTGCCAGAACAAAAATGTCTTATTTTGCAAAGCATGAGGAATGAGGAAAGGCTTTAAGGCTGCCTGACTGAGGGAATGCCACACTGGAGATGCTTCAGGTTTCTGTTCTTAAAAGAAATGCAAACTAATTGACCTCAAGCCCAACGCAGACATTTAGCACTTAACATTTTATAAATGTGGACTGAAATACAGGAACTATGTTTATCTAGGATTAGCTCTTTTGAAATGAGCAACTGATCTGTTTTTATGATAGGGGAATGGGTAAAACTCTTAAGTAGAGGCTGATGCGCCTGGGGAAGATTTGGGTACCTCGTACAGAAGGCTGGTATGTATTAATGTGAATAGATACTTATCAAGTCTAGCTGCAGAACTGGCTTTTTTATATCTCTGGTTATTCCTGCTTTTAGCTGCAAAGATTTATTGGAAGACATATCCTTTTCAAGGTATTTTAGATACTGCCAATTCTAATCCATGCTAGAAAACAGAATGGCAGATATATGGAAAATAAAAAAAAAAATAGCATCAAAACCAGAAAACGGTATTAGTGTAACATTAAAGGTGTTGCTTTAAATTTTAAAATGCTCAGGAAATGTGATATATGTGCAAGTAGACAGTTAGAAATGTTATACAGTTAAGAAAAAAAATTGTTTTGTCAACATCTGGACAAAAAAGGAACAAAATCTTAATGAAAATAAACTCTTCATCTTTCTGTAACTCCATATAGAATTAACTCTATCGTGTCAGGCCTGCACAATACAGTATCTACTAAATATAACTGTCTCGGTGCAGTCTACAAATAGACTAATATATCAGTCCAATAACACCCTCCTACAACCTCCCAAAGTGAAAATCCTAGTCCATACATGTATCCAAGACAACCTGTGAGGAAACACTAAGGTAAAGTCCATGTTCATTGGAGACCACTAAATCTGTGTGTTGGAAGGGTCTTTAAACCTCTAAGTCAACATCTTTAGGTCAGACTTGACTTCCTGGTGACTAAGCCCTGTTTGGGATTTGGGCCACTACTACTCAGGTGACACCTCCATCACATGGAGGCTGGAGTGTAGCAACTGAAGCAAAAAAGTAGATGTTTAAATCTGTGCAGTTTCCCTTTCCAGTCCTCCTCACATTCCTATTCTTGTGCCCTTTTGCAATCAAACTAAAAACCTTTCAAAATACTTCCAAAACACTTTTTTTGTTGAATTTACACTTCAAAAAGTCATGGGAAAATGTTGACCTCACATAAAATTTGATAGTACTGGGGGATAATTTGAAGAGGACTGTAATTCCACAAAAGTTAATAATGAGATGAATTAGTCCTAAATCTCTGACAGCGATGCTAAAGTATGCTTCATTAACGTTATTGACTGTGATTAATGGAGTTAACAAAGCTAATGAGGTTTATTTACTTAAATGTATACAATACTATTTGTAGGCTTCCCAAACAGCAGCATGATGGTAATATCTAACAGCATTTGATATGCTCAAGGTGATTAAAAAACATTTGAAATATTTTTTAAGGAAGAAAGAGAAGATGAATGATCTTGTTTAAGTAAAAAGGAAGTAAATGACAATAAGTAAGTGGAGCTGAGTAAACAATTCAAAATGAATAATTTATTTCATATATTTAGCCCTACTTTCTTTGCCCATGGGATCCCTGGAAGTGAAGAGATTTCCTCAAACCTATTTATCATATGAACTTGATAGCTTAAAGAAAGCCTACACAGTAGTGGGACCAGGAGCATTGGAAGCTCAGGCTTCATTGTGAAGGTGTGAATGGCTGGGGAAGTCAGATTGTGTTACCTCTGTTCTCTCATTAACTAAACAGCTGAAGATTCCAGCACCAGTAATTCTCAGCTTAGCAGATAAATGCCAAGCATTATCAGTATTTATTGTCAAGCCTTAAAAAAAAAAAAAACCCTTCTGGCTGTGACTGGAGCCTACTGCTCCAGGGTATTTGCAAATACATAACAGAAATACAGTGTTTCTCCTCAAGGCTGTCTACACTGATGGAGTCAATCCTAGGATGCCATCAAATCCTATATCCTGGTCTGCTGAAACATATCCAGTAAATTCCTCTCTCTAGCTCAATCCCTCTTTTGAATTTGTGGTTCTGCTCAGTTGCTGCCTGATGTACATTGCAGCATATCTGGAGCTTTTACCTATTCTTCAAGCCTCCAGCTCAAGCAGGCCACTGCAAGCAATACCAGAAGTCCCTGTTCTGATTTCTGTTTTACACCTCATTTTCTAAATCTGCTACAGCTAAGTTAAATGACGTTTACAAGAAAAAGCAAGTAAATGTGCAGACTGACCCTTTGAACAGCTCTTCAAGCCAACCTGAGATACACTTATGCAATACTTAAGGGACAGAAGGAAAAAAAAGCGCTAAAACCCCGTGGACCTCTAAATCAACCTTAAATACCAATACAAACTCTGAGAGTCTACAGGCTAAAGCACTAATCCTCCCTTTCAAGGTGACCTTAGCATTTAGGGCAGTTTTCTTGGATGAAATAAACTATAGGAGCAAAACTTCAGAAAAAAGGTGACTGAGGCCTACATGAGGCTGAGCATTTTCATTTGCCAGTGATGCTAGTGAATGTTGATGCTTTCAGCATCTCTTGGGCACCAGGCTCAACAGATGTACAAACAGTGAAGGTAAACAAGGAAGCTCCTGCAAATACTCATCCACACAAACCTTGGCAATTAACTTGTTAAAAGTGCATATGGGCGTAACACTGGACACATATGGCATGAGGATGTAAAAGGTACATGGGTAGAGAAAGCAATGGAAAAGGCATACTGCTTTTGCTGTATGGGCTACATTTATAGCTGCAAATCGTGATTACCAACAAATGATGAAGTGGTGTATTTGGACAAAAGGAACTAGAACAAATGCAAAACAAAAGCAACAACAACACAAAAATCAAGGCTTAATTGCATGAAAATTTTTCTTGTTCTAGCTCACTCCATACTAAACTATAACCTTCCGAATAAATAAAGTAGTCAGATATGTTTTACTTTGGTTTGAATCCAGCTACCTGCACTCAACTACCTGAGGTGGGTACTTTCCTTTATAATATAAATCAGAACACACTGAAATCAATGGGAGAATTCCCTTGGCTTCAAAGACAGGGCTGATTGCCTGTTATTAAAGAAACTGCTTCATTTGCTTTTGCCTACCCCAACTCTGCACTGTGGGAACATTGGTCAATTGACCTCAGATGCCAGGCTACTTCTCTCCTTGTAACACGAAGTATCTTCTTTGTCAAAGGATAGTGCAAATCAATCATTTCTTCAGGTCACGTCACAGACTTCTGAAATTGTACTGGTAGCTATCAATTCCTCCTAATCCTACTAGTTCTTGCCTGGAGCACAATCAGCCTGAATAACAAAAGAGGTGTGTAAAATCTGTGCTGAATTTCCCATCCCTATGGAAAACCAAGTTTTAAATCAAATTCAATCTTAGTTAAAAGTGTTTCTTTTTTTGTGTCAAAACCTAAACATTTTCCCATAAGAAAATATCTGAATTTGTATTTTGAGGTAGCTTTCATAGTAAACTAAAATGTAGTTAAAAATGTCAAAGTCAAGAGAGTTTTCTTCCTAGGTTTCAATGAGATTTTTTTTTCCTGCTTGATTAGTTTCATAGGTTACCCAGCAATATTAATGGTCTCAAGGAGCTCAGCATCTACAAGGAGCTCTGCAAGATACCTGCAAAAGCAGAGGTGGGACTGATGGGCTGTACTGCTGAGGAGGAGCTTGTGTAGGGAGGGATGATTCAGCTTCCAAGATTGAGGCATATACATTTGGTGTCTAGATGTGCACTAGGTGTCTGAGCTCTTACTACAGTAAGTGAGATTCAAGTGCCAAAACATGTCTACAATGTCACTGGAGGTGCCCTAGTTTACCCACCCTGGTCTCCACATGCCAGTTCTGAAGGGCTTGGGTAGCTCTACAACCTGGGTCATATCTGCCAGGCCCACATGGATGTCTCAGAAACCCTGGAGCATTTCAAATAAATGTTAGGGCTTTTGAACTCAGGCTGCAAGTAACCAGAGTGAAGATGCTAGTAAAATAGACATCCTATATTATATAGATTGCTTCACCTATATTATATACATTACTTCAGTTTGTAAGAATGGGTTAAGTAGACTAATATTACCAAATGGTAATGGAAGTATTTGGGCAGACTGTATGAAGAATCAGCATTTCTAGAGGTTCGTTGTGCGGTTTCTACAGTAATTTGGGATTGCACTGGCCTGGCCTGTGATAAACCAGTTACAATATGGCAGTACACAAAGAAAAGAAAGACAAAGAAACAAAGCACAAGGAAGCTAAGCTGTGATTTTGCTCCCTCTTTGGTTCCTTTGGAATGCATTCACTGTTAATCCATCTGAACCATTATTAGATCTCCACTAGCCGGTGTTTCTGACAGAACTTGGCCACTGTGATGTCTTTTGCACTGTCTGAAGGCCCTGCCACGCTCTACAGCCTGTTTAGTTGCAAGGCTTTTTTTTTTTTTTTGAGAGTCCCTGGCTCTATGCCCATTTATAGGTTTATAGGTTCTCCAGCAAAAACTTGTTGGAGGTCATTGTGAAAGGAACTGGTCAGAACAGGGCCTGTTTAATAACGGGTTTCAGGAAAACAGGCTGAAGTTTTTAAAAAGCAATCCAAGATCTGATTGATTTATCAGTGGCTGTCAATGAGCTTCTACCTTCCATGAATCTTTGCCAAGACAGGCCTTGCACAATTTAAGGGACAGAGGCCGTAGGCAGCTACTGAGATTAGTAATGATCTACCAAGAAATTTGGTCCATATGTGCTTTTTTTCTTTCCTTTTAAGAGGCTGAAGTAGAAAGAGTACCCTGATCTCTGCTGATAGCAAAGACCTACAGCAAAATCACTCATGGCCATTCTTGCAGAGCACCCCATGCCACCCACAATAAGGCTTCTCACCATATTTCCCCAGTAGGAAACCTGGTGCTCCTGGCACTGCCTGCTCTGTTGTTTTCATGGGTACTTGAACAAAGTTTAACACCGAAGTGCAGCATTTCATCTGGTGAGACGTGCAGCAAAACCTCGTTGTGGGTTGTGCAGATGCTTCTTAAGGAATTTACATGAACTTAATCTCATTAAACTCTTACAAGATCCTACAAACTGCACCATGGGGGACTTCTCTGCTGGCAGCCTTTTATATTAAAAACACATCTTTACAGAAAGCCTTTCATTTGAATCCTTAATCACTTGAATGGGCTGACATTTTATTTT
>VZTL01078206.1:0-10238 GCA_013400535.1 Scopus umbretta
TCTTTCTTTCTTACTTTTTTTTCCTTAAATCAACTGTGCATTTTTTTAGAGTTAAATCAACATATTTTTCCATTCCATAATCAGCAAGAAATCAGAATATTAAATGGGTTTTTTCCCGGTGCTGCTAAGAAATATTTCCACAGTGTTGCTATAATACTTACAGCGATTTTCTGTATTAGGCGTACACGTCTGTTACTCTATGCACAACAGATAAAACAGATCAGATTAAAACAACTTCTGTTAGCTGGGCTAGTCCGTACCAACATAAAGCTGAAATACGCACAGACCGGACCAGCCTTCCCTCCTCCCAAGAAGGCATACTCGTGTTAAATGGCAGACAGTAACATCGTTCTGCTCCTTGCCGTGTATATATATATAAAAAAACAACAACAACAACAACAAGAATCCGGCATTCATAACATTAGTCAATAGTGGGTTTAAAAGGAAAGCACTGATCAGCAGCCTCCTCCACTGATGGCAGGGAGCCCCGGCCACTCCTGGCATCGGGGGCTACGGCAGGCAGCGGGGCTCTAAGGCTGGACCTGGCAATCTGCTTCAGCCCTGTTTTGCAGCAATAGATATTTTAAAATGGTAAAGGCAAAGAGGCAGCAAGGATGAAAAGAACCAGATCTAAGAGGAGAAAATATACAGCCTATGAAAAAAACAACTCAGAGCTGTGTTAACCCAACCAGAAGTCTCTCCTAGCCCACTTCATTCGCTCCTACACAACACAGACAATGTACTGTAAAGCAAGGGTTAAAAAGGGGATCTGCAGGAAAACACAGAATAAACTTGTGCCAGTGTCCAAAGTCCACAACACCACAAAATTCTCTACTCATTTTCTTCTAATCAAGCCTCAGTGCCACCTCGGTGAAGGGGTTTCCCTTGGCTGGTGCATGAACCACAGCAGCTATTACCTGGGTGCTCCCTCCACCCCTGCAGGGATGCAACCCGGTGCCTTCGGTGTGCCTGAGGAGCACCGAAGGCACCGGGCTGCATCCACGGAGCAACTTGCCGAGCGCCAGGGAGATGGGCTCAAGCAGAGCCACGCCAGGAGTGAGGGCACCCGCGGGGCTGGGAAGGAGCTGAGCTGTGGGGAAAAGCGATAACTATTTCATGTTTTGCTGCTCCAGCTCTGCCTCTGCTCTCCGCCCATGCCCAAGCCAGCGCTCCTCGTCATCTCACCTAGTGCAATGCAGAGCCTGGGGGAAGGAAATGACGGCCGACGGCCGCAACGGTGACAGAGAGCAACGGAGGCAAACGTACAGGATGCAGTCAATTGCTGCCGTTTCGTAGTTTACTTAAAATTGCAACACTGCTGGTTTTCCTGACCTTCTCCATGACATCCTGGAGTGGGTTTGGCACCCGTCCCCTGCCAGGGACGGCAAACGCGCGGTGCTCGGGCAGCTCGCTGTGGGGGCTGCTGGCAAACATCGCATCCCTTTGAAACAGCGATGACCGCGTCGTTGCTGTTAGCACAGTGCAAACAAAATAGGGTAAGATGCCAAGTGATTCAGAAGCCCTGTTTCCGTTTAGCACAGTATCAATGAGATAAAGCAGTTAAAACATCACGGCTGCGTTCAAAACTCAGATGAGGCCAGGAGACAAGGTTCACGCTGATGTTACACACGCACCGCGTCCACGTGAGTTACACACGCGCTGCGTCCGCCACAGCCGCAGCTCACTCCCTTCCAGGACAGCTCTCCCTCCCACACTGCCTGCCACTGGGACCGCTGGCTGAGCAGCGTCCAGAGACCGTCGGGAGGGAATTACCTACTTCACTTCGGATCATACTCTTTTAACAGACAGGATTTTTGGTGTTTATATAGCTGTTACCATAACCATAGATTGACACTGTAAAAATGAAGGTGAAATGAAATAATTAAAGACATTCCCCCCGAGGTTCTGATCACAGAGTCACCACAAGAGAGAAGGGATTTGTGAGCCTCTCACTTCACGATCCAACGCCATGTATTTAGATTAACGCTATCTTTTTTTCTGTGTTGCATTTTGAAGGTTAGGACTTGGCAGCAAGAAACTGCACTCTCACTAAAATTCATATATGGATATCCCCTTTGAACGCCTCCTGAATGGTTATTTTAAATAACATTGTGTTTATTAGCAGAACAGAGGAAGGACTGTAAAGCAGGAGAACCGAAGAGTTTGATTTCCAGTCAGTGATGAATGGCGGGGGAGGCCAGGTCACCCGGCTGCNCAATCAAGCCTTAGCAAATACAGACAGAAAACAGCAAAAACTTCTGGTAGAACAGACACGTCTGCTGGCAGTCGCCTACCGCACGCATGCCTCTCCCTGCTCGTTCCTCAGTCGGTAACTGCTCAAAAGTATTTTTCCAATACGGATTTTCCTTCCTGGAGAAAAAGGAACCATGCTTAGCGTGTTCGACGCTGGTTTATTTATTTTTGAAGAACCACGTCACACCAGCGCATCACACCAGCGCATCTCCCGGCTGCTGCCGCGCTCAGACCTGCTCTCCAACCGCGGGGCTCCCGCGGGTCACCCCACGCGCGGTCCCACGCCGGGAGGGCCCCGGAGCACGCCTCGCATCCCGCTGCGTGGTTCGTGGCAGGAGAGCAGCAGGGGGCAACCTCGCCCCGGGAACGCTGCGGGAGCCGGGAATGCTGCGGGAGCCGGGGGCGCTGCGGGAGCCGGGGAGCCACAGCCCAGGCTGCCGGGTCACCGCGGCCCTGGAGGGTCCACTCCGGGATAAACCGAGATGAAACAAAACGAAATAAATAAAAAATAAAATAACTAACACCCCCACCCCCCCCCCCCCGCCGTGCCGGCAAGGAGGAGGCTGTGAAGGCAGATAGACTTACCGGGGGCTTGGGTTTAACTTTGCCTGCAGGCACTTTTGAGCCCAAGTAACGGCGGATCTGGGAATAACAGGTGTTTATTGATTTCCTTGTGGTTGTTGGGTTTTTTTCAGCCGCGGAGCTGCAGCAGAAAGACATATGTAATCCATATGTAACACTTCAGAAAATGAAAGGCAGCAGAAACACCGAACAGGTGGGCAGAATGGGGGGAAGTTTTGACTCCCTCCCCAATAAACTTTACCTACTTTTCCCACATCATCAATGTGACGAAGAAAGAAAAAAGAATTTTTTAAAATTCTTAAACCCGGCCTCCCCTCAAATGGCTTTCGGCGCGGGTGCGGCACCCACCCCCGCCAGAGAGCAGGCCGGGGCCCCTCCTGAGCGTCCCACCGAGGGGCAGGTGCCAGCGCGCGGCAGCGGCAGCCTAGCTCTGCCAGCGATCTTAAATCGAGGGGCGACGCCGCCTTGCCGCCAGGCGAACAAAGCCAGGGATCACGAGGATGAAGCAGCAGGTCTAGGAAACGCAACCAAGCCGTGGCGTAAAGCTGAGCAGAAGTACATTCCTGCGTGTCAGGCTTTCCTAAATTATCTCCTAGGTAAACAACCTAAAACTGGCCTCTCCCTCTGACGTACACCAACTTGTTTCCACGGGCATTTTGCCTGGGCAAAGAACCCAGGCCTTTGTCCCAGGCTTTTATCCACTGAATTACATACATCTATTCAGGCTCGTCCGGCCTGACTGGGAGCGTATTGACCGCAGAGGGCTGCCAGTGCCCGGCCCTGCCTGCGCTGCGTGGGCCTCCCCTTTCCACAGCGCCCTGTGCCGTGCCTGGAGTACCTTCACCCCTTCTCCTCCCTCTCTGCAGTGACGACAAGTCCATCTCCAGCGCGTTAGTCCAGCATTATCTTATCAAAGTCTGTGTGTGGGGGGGTAATATCGATTATTTTCTCCGATTTTAAAAAGAGGGTGAGGGGAAGAAAGAAAAAAAAATAAAACCAAGAAGGGGAAGTGGACAAAGAGAGGCTAAATCAAACCACAGAGCAACAAAGGAGGAAAAACAGGTGGAGGACGGCAATTGTTTTCTGAACCCCAGCTAAGTGGAGAATTGAAACGAGGGAGGCACCGCGAGAGGACCAGGGGATGAAAGGGAGAGATGGTAAGAAACAGAAGGGCTAGATAAGTCTGAAAATGGCTAGAAAGAACAAGGGAGAGAGGAGACAAGAATGGAAACCTCTGATGTTGGCAGGAAATGTTGTGATTCTAAAGATGAAACAACTTGTGGGGAAAGAAATTGGGAAAAAATACCCCTGTGTATTTCCTAGGGTGAACTCGAGCAGCAAATGAACTGCAGAGGAGACAGCTGCCGGACAGCACTGGGCAGGAATGAAATGGTGCAGCATCCTCTGAAGGAGAATTCATTGTTAGAAAATGACATCCTTTCATAATACCAATATTTTTCAAAGCCTGCTCCAGCTGCAGCTGCAGATGTGGCTTAAAAACCCGAGCAGGAGGCCCGTTCCCCTATGGCAAGACTATATATTCTATGACCGTAATATTATTGCCATAAAGGGAATAGGAGAGATGGGGCAGGAGAGATACTTAAAACTTCCAAACTCATTCAAGACAAGTAATAAGGGACATACAAGGAGTTTAGGAAAAGCAACATGACGACTTTCTTACTTATCTATGAAATTGTTATAGAAATGTTTATCATGTATATTTTCACTATCCCCTAGTATGTTGGGGGCTTTAATTCCTTTGGACGGACGCCAGTGCGTTAGGAAAAAAGTGCTGGGGAGAGGGAAGGAATACATTTACTAGAAAAAAACTGCATTCCTTCCAACCTTTCTGCAGCTTCTTAAAAAAATACAAAAAGCCTCCTTCAAACTGCTCAGTGCCATACCAATTTCCTGTGTAGACCTGAATATTAGTATATGTTTTTCTGTGTCTCCTAAGTTTCCCAAGTTACCTAATGCACGCTCAGCATGAAGCATTTTTAAATGAGTTAGTCTTTATTGAATTATGATTTCCAGCAGTCACTAATAACAAAATTCAAATTGCTCCAGCAGACGAGGATTTTAAGAATGCTGAGAAGAAACTGAGTTTTTAAGAGACTCTAGAAGAGCCACCCACTGCTTGTGTATAGTAACCGTGAGCCTCTTGACGAAATACTTCAAATAGTTAATTAGATTTGCTAAAAAAAAAAAAAAAAAAAAGAATCAGTCATTAGGAGTTGCCACTCTGGGAGACGCTGGATAAAGGCTGTTACTGGCGCACCTACGGCTTCATCAGAAGTGAAGCTAAAAAAAATTTTTTTTTAAATAAAGTTTCAGTTTTTCCTCACACTGTCCCTGCAGTCGGCACGATGCAATTAGCAACACATCTAAAGGGGAAAGAGGAACTTTTATTCCATTAGGACTTCTTTTTTACCTCGGGAATTTCTTCAGGCTGCTAAAAAGGCGTTTTTCAAGCAAGGAATAATAGGGACGCTTGGAGCCTTTCCGCAGTCCACAAGGCTGAGAACTGCAGATCACCTGCAAACTGAATTTGTTCTATTTTGTTAACCATTTATTTTGTCTTTACTGGCTGTTCAAAGGGAAGTGTGATAATCCCACTGTTCCTCACTTGCTCAGCAGGGAGTTTAATCTAATAAAGCTATTACAGCAGAATGGATTAAAGCAACGTGAAGCATTAGTAATTTGAGGAGCAGTTAAAGAATGTTAACACTGAGACTCTGTGCGTATTCTCCTAAAAACATGATCACAGAGATGAAAGCAGAGCTCCTACTCAATATGTCATTTTTCAGGCACAAAATTTAATTCTTTCAGCATCCTCATCCAGATGTTTATAGTGAGGAGCAAGAGGCTGGCCATTATTTAACAACTGCTGAAACCAGAGGCTGGCCAGAACGGGCATGCTTTAGCTTACCCCAATTTTGATTAATCCCTCTGTTATATCTTTTTTAGAAAGAGAGATATGTGGCCGAAGTCATCTGATACGGCATATTAGAATGAAATGCAGTATGAAAAGCTGAGAGACCTCGTAACGTTCCCTGTCATTCATCCCTTGGGTGCAGCAGTTGTGGAGCTTCGCCGCCACGAGGACTGAAGACCTGCAGCGGCAGGGTTTGGCTCCTACACCATGCCCCAATCCCAAATGGAGACAAACCACAGCGGTTTCGGCAAACGGCCGCTCCGAGAGCTTCCTGTGCTGGTGCCTGAGCTGAACCTGCCCGTTACAGTCCCCAAGCAAAGACATTAATTAATAACTGACAATTACAAACAGGACTCGGGCTGCATCTCACAAGGACGCAGGACTTCACGGCTGCCGTGTCCCTGTTACGGAGCCGGGACTGCTGACAGCCCGCTGCCAGAGGTGGCTGCAGCACCGGGTCCCAGGGAGACAGAACCAAGTAAATAATAAAGCGGTAACGCACTGCGTACAGATTTCAAGTACATTATACACTTCTTTTACTGTACTCGGTTTTTAACGTATTATTGATCTTACCATGAAATCAAGCTTTTTGGGGCAGGAATGCAACTGAAACCCCAATTCCATTGCAGATTCCTGGATTCTTTATCAATATTGTCTCAGCCAGGAAAGTGCTTATCCCACGCTTGCTGTTTTGTCAGTAAATAATCTACACTGAGGACATCAGAGGCGGGTGTGCTCTGGGTTGCTCCTGTTCTGTGCGGGAGCCCGGCAGGACTTACAGCATGCCTCTGCACTGACCGGGGCCAGGCGCCAGCGTTTTCAGGAAGGGGTACGTTTCAAAAGCTCAACAGCATGCAATTACTAGAAAGCCTTACGACAAATGGTACAGAAAACATGGTTTTGTCATAGCCAGGGAAATTCATCACTTTGTTCAGAGATGCTCCTGCTCAGTCCCGACTGCAGAGCTGCTTTGGCGCTCCCAGAAGAGGAAACATTCTGTGCTCACAATAACAGGGGTAAGAGCCGTAATGGGATCAGCGGTGCACCAAATACATGGAGTCTCGCGGGGGGAAAATACCTGAACTCCACGTCACTTCCAAAGCCCACCGGTATGGTCCCAGCCTGGAGCCACCTGACAAACTTAAGTTTGAACTTGAAGAAAAAAAAATAGGCATTGAGAGTCAAGAATGTGGTCCTCCTTTACACCTCAATGCTGGCAAGGACAAGTGCATCTCAGAGAGAAATCCACACGATCTCGCCTCCTTAATGCTAATTAAAAGTGCTTTGCTACCCCAGGATTTAGGGCCCATTCTGTACCCAACTGTTCCCCAAAGGGCAACGTATATTTTTTATATATATATATATTTATATGCTTATAACATAAAATTTAACATGGTATAATATGCAGTAGCACTTAGAGAGGCACAGGTGCTTTTAAATGCCACTGGCCACATCCCACAAAATTCCTTCACGCCGTCCCAGTAACACAGAGAGGTCCCTGGTGTGGCAGACCACAGCCGGCCCCAGGATGAATCGGAGCAGAGCGTGAGGGGAAGGCTGGTGCTCAGAGCAGCCTCCAGCAGAGCCGCTCCTGCTGCACCCCACGCCGCAGCGTGCATTCACCAGAGGAAGGCTGTGGTGCCAGAGAGCTTCCACCTACCAAATATCTCTCTTCGCTGCGATAAATACTTTCCTAGATATGGGAAACATTTTGAACCTCTTCTATCTGACAGTGTATATGTGCAGTGGTCTCCTGCAGAAAATTAAGAGCTGAAATAGAGAAGATGGTAATTATTTTAAAAGCTGGGAAGCGAGAGAGTAAATAAACAAGAGAGCATCCCATCCAGCACAACCAGGTGACAGCAGGCTTGGGAGACGCTGCCCAGAGCCGTCCACAAAATCCTGTCATAGGACAGAATCTCAGAAACCCACACAAGCCACCAGTACTGTTCTGAGGAATGATCATTGATTCGGTAGATTTGGAAATATGCATTAATGCATTCAAAATTCCTCCCCTCATCATCTTGACTACTTTTCTTATGGAGAAAAAAAAAAAAAAGCTACATGCTGACATATGCATCGATACATGGCAGCAGGATTATTCCTAGGAAATCCGTGAGGAAACTTGGAAACTGGACTTGAACCATGAAAGTAGCTCACAGCTTAACTATGAAAAAATCTATTGCCTCTCCTTGATGCAAGTTCCTCCACTTAATTCAGTCACTGGTTAATTTGTTTCTTTGTTTAATATGATAGAAACCCCAGGGATCAAATCATTCATAATAAAATTATATTAGTACTTTATTTTTGTCATTTCTGATTGCTCTGAGCAAGCGTTATTGGATAGTTTGATCGTGGGATACAGAAAGTTACCATTTAATTAATATGAAAGGTGCCTAAATTTTGAATAATATTGAAGAAAAAAGCCTTAGGACGTGGCAGGAGACTTGGATGTATTATTAACTCCTATTGCTTTCTACGCTGCATTGGCTGTCAGCTTTTGGGTGCACTTCAAGATGTGAGATTTAATCTATAAAGCCTGAAGTTGCTGAGAATGTTATGGTCAGAAATACCCATTTTTCACCAGTTATATTGACACAACGGAGAAGAAGCCGATGCATACCGCAGAGGAGAAGCCATGCGCGCAGGGTGCAGGTGGGTGCCAGGGGGCTGGTGCTGCCCTGTGTCGGCTGCTGCCCTGTGTCGGCTGCTGCCCCTCTTGGTTCTCGGTTTTTGGGGTTAGTCATGAGTGATAACCAACTAATAAATCAGATTAGCTCAGGAAACCATGAAGTTATTAGTGACAGTTTGAGAATAACCACCAACCACCTGTAGCCACATGTTCACATAAAAAAGCCAAATCTTTGACAACGTGGGAATAAATATTTTTCCAAGTGAAAGCAGCAAAGTCCAGCTGCATAACACTGCAAAATTGTCCTGAATCCATTGAAAAGGTGTGTGCTTTGGTCATCTTCTGCTTTGCCAATACACCCCACCAGCGTCCCGAAGGACCAGTGCCAATATCCTTTATTGCAGCCCACCGGGGAAATTCTCTGTTGCGTGCCATGATTTTCTATCAACAGACAAAGCAATACGTTTCTTAATGTACAATGTCAGCTCATCAAGAAGATGTGAAGTTTGTTCAGGAAGCTTCTGTCCCTCTCCGGTAAGCAGTATGTTGAGGGAGCCTCCCAGACGCCCGCTCCCCACCCGTTGTGCCACGTTCCTCCCCTCCTTTCCCAGCTCCCAGCTGGATTGCCACAGCTGCAAAACTGCATTTCATTTTCCTCCAACACAAACCACTGGTCGGCACATTTTGCTTGTCTGCATCAACCAGCTGGGTAAACCCCAGTCACCTCCGGAGGGATGCAGGTGACAGTGTCAGGCATCAGTAATGATGCATTTTAATCAGTCAGCAAGCACACGAAAAGCACACAGTTTGGTCAGTAATCCAGTATTTTTGAGGTGCCTAGCCTGAGATCCACAGGTCATAATTAGCAAAAAATGAAAGGACCAGGGGATAAACACTGAATCAGAGGATGAAAACTAAAATAATGGTGTTGAATCCAACCAACAGCAGTAAGCCACACATAAAACACTGACTCACCTCTTAATTCAAATATTGGCATGCAGTCTAAGTTAAACATTTTTGAAAAGAAATGTGAAGATACAAGATTGAAAATATGATAGGTCTGTGATTTAACTGCTGGTTCAAAACTTCATCGCTGCTAAACACAGTTCCTGCACCTCCCAGGGAGCGACCTGAAGACAACCCTGCCTTCCACCTACAGCCCATCGACCTTTCAGATGGTACATGGTCAGCATCTGAGCCATTTCCCAACCTGTGAGCCAGACTCACCTCCTGCCTCACCTGCAATACCAATAAATAACAATAATCATAATTATGTCTATCTTTAACTACCGGAGAGCAAAATAGGATATACATTTTGGGGAGAGATTACGCAGCACCAGTGTCCTCTAAGGTTCTTGGGTTTCCCCCTAGAAGATGCAAGAACCATTACAGACAGGGACGAGTGTGAACCAGCAAGAAAATTCCCAACAGTCTCGGCAAAGCACTTGTTTTCTGCAGCATCAGCTCTCCAACCATTCACCTCTGCCCACACAGGTTCATACCCGTCTATAGTTAACAGCGTAATAAAGACAAACAATTACATTGTCGACTGGTGGGTACAACTTACAATAAAGAATGAGAAAAGCCTGATCTAAAAACCAGCACACATGCGGTTTCGTAGCAAATGAACAAACGCAGTTCCCATGCTGCTCCCCGCGAAGTCATGTCCTCTCATTGCGTGTGTAGAGCAGTAGAAGCCTAACGAGCATTTGGGCACAAGACCACCCACAGATGATGAATCTGTCCCTTCTTGTGGCAAGGATGGATGCTCCCAATGTTTTATGTATTTGTTGCTTTTGGCTGAAATCTTTGCTTGAAAACTGCAACCAGGGCTAG
>VZTL01078209.1:0-15589 GCA_013400535.1 Scopus umbretta
AAATATTCTTGTGTAATGGCTTAACATAGTCAGGGAGCTGTTTACTGCAGTATGCAATCTTCCATATGTGGCTTAGCTGTGGGTGTTCGAGTGCTTCAGTCTTCCTTCTGGTTTGAGCAAACATGTATGAGACAAGCTCCCATTATAACGGGGGCTAAGTCATTATATGAAATTCCACTTTAAAAAGCAGGCTAAACTCCAGGAGCGCAAAGGCAGACTTGACTCCTCTTTCTCTAGAGGAGCATCTCTCCAGGTAAGAGTACAGATGCAGCATGAAGTACATCTTCAGTGACTTGTGCCGTACGTGTTCTATACAGACTAATACATCTTCACTGAAATTTCTAGGTGAACACTTGGCTCAAAGAGAAAGATATATTCATCCATTTACTGGGCATTAAACTTCACTAAGATGTTAGTGGCCATCTGAAGTTCCAGTTGAGTCCGGTGAATCTGGCTAATATAATGCTTAAGAATACTTCAGGTCTAAGGCACAAAACTACAATTTGGAATGTAGTAAGAGGTGCGGGGGTGGGGGTGGAAATGCATCTAACTAAATGCTCACCAAGATTTTTTTTTTAAAGCTTTCCAAAGTACTTTGGGCTGACAGTTCTATCAAATCTTGCTCAAAAAGAAGATACTGTTTATTAATTCAACTCGGAGCTTACGTAGACAGAAGCTTTCTTTAATTGCTATAAGCATATGTTGCAATGTTCACCTCTTGTTGACTTTATAGTTGGGAAAAGGAGGGAAGAGGAACAAGAAAGCTATGATTTTCACCGTAATCACCACACTTCATGGGAATGGCAGGTGTTCCTCTTGGGAGGGGAAGGTGTTATCTCTAACACCAAGAAAGAGGTTTAGTGTAGAGGAAGTGATTGTGATTGCCAGATTTAATAAAACTGCCTCTCAACTATGTATGCTATACTATACAATGTAAATTCTTATTTTTTTTCTTACATGGCTTCAGAGCTTTGTCTCTAATTTTGCACAAACATTTTTAATGTCTATAAAACTGGTCACTTCATTATCATGCTAATACAACTGATTTGTATTACTATTGATAATAAAAAGAAAAACAGGCGTACTATTTGTTTGTTATTGATTTTTACAGCACTCTAAAAGCATGTCTAATCCCCGAATTCTTGAACCAGGCAACTGATGACTTTTTGTGTCTGGAACTAACCTTTGTATCGAATCCATTACATGATTATATTACGGACTGTGGGAAGGGGGTGGGGAGGAGGAAGTGACTGAGGACCCCATCCATCAGTTTTCCTGAAATGATCTGCAGATGTTTCAAGACTGAACTAGTACAGTAGTTTGATTCATTCATAGTTAGTTTTCTACAACCTAATTGGATCAGACAGCTTGTATCAACTGTGTAAATGACAGAGTTACTTTCCTCTTTCTTCAGTCAGTCTTGTGGCTCAAATAACAGAAAAAGCAACATGGTGTAGAAATACTGATCCTTAGTCTCCTGAGTGCCAGAGTCCATTCTCTGTGTTGGTTTGCGATGAACAAACTGCAGCAGAGAAGCTGAGATGCCTCTGAGGCAGAGCAGTTCAGGACAGATTCACTGCACTGCTATGCCACTTAATTTGGAGTGACATAGAAATGGGATTCACAGTAAACTTTCTGGATGCAGTTTCTGCTGCCACTGCCATACAACTTGGAAGCGGAACATCCCCTAGCTGATAACTTCTGGCCAAGCATTACAGTAATTTACATACTCTGGTTTACATGGTTCTTGCCTGGTGTTTGCCCTGTGATTGCCACAGTGGTTTACATAGCTCTCCAGTGAAGTAATTTTTAAATATTCTGCAGCAGAGAAAGAGTAGCATGAAAAGTGTTGTGTAGGAGGCAGGAGAGGGTTCTGAACACAGCTTTATGACACAGCTGTACCCAAAGCCCGGATTGGCACCTTTTTCTTCAGATATTCTGTGGATGCTTGTGAGGAACAGGCCTTCCTTAAGTTGCAGCAGGATGAAACTGGAGAATGATTGCACATACATAGCTTGGCTTCTGCCTTATACTTGCCTGTGTTCTGCCCCGACCAGAGCACTTAAGTAGCATGGTTTCTTATGTGTGCTACATGCTCTGTGGGTTCCTAGGATGGTAGAGGCACCTTTTCTTGAGAACTGTTGGCTCCATCTTGTGGCTTCAAGAGTTAGAAGCTCTACCATGGAGAGGGGCTGTTCAACATGCGCAGACGAGCACACAAGTAGCTGCTATTAATCTGCTGGCTGAACTACATGTAGAAATCCATGCTAACTAGATTCTTCTGTTCTCATTGCTCTGCTGTATGATGTTCTCATGCAGTAGGAGACCTTGTTCTAAATAAAAATTTTCCTTTTCCATGCAAATGCTAATATTAATTCTTGCCTAAACATTCTAGTGTGCGGCAGAATACCCAATTTTGCGTGAGGATGGTGGCTTTACGATGTCCGTGGCATTAAACCAGTTTGCATTGCAAGTGTAAGATTGTTCTGCTCACTGAGGACTGATCTGTATGCCAGAAAGAATACTTACTGTTCTGTGGGACTGTGCAGTACTTCACAAACCTTTTGTTTCTAAGGGTGACTAAAGATGCTGGTTTTTCTTTGCAAGATAAAGCCTTAATTGGGGGGGGAATATCCTATTTAATAAACCTTTTTTCCTCCTCCTGCCAAAACTACAAACTACTTAGGATCTATTGTGGGAATACAAGGGAAATACCAGCAAATGGCCCCTTAAGCCTTGTAACTCCAAAAGAGTTGGAGGTAAAATGCTGAAGTGAGACTGGGACTGTATGCTCTGCAGTTGCCTTCCTGATAAAGTTGACTAATCTCCAGAGTTTACAGTAAGTTCCCTTCAATGGGCTTTGTTACTTCACTTTGAGGCAGAATCATGTTTTTGATATAGTCAGAGTTTATAGAGTTTGTTTTTTAAAATCTAGTGTTCAGGGTATCGGAGTCTTTCTGCGTGTTGGCTTCATAGGCCAAATACCAGAATTCAAGGACAAACTTGTGCATACATGTAGCATTGGGAGCCAAGGAAAACTACTCCTTACTGTTTAATAGTGCTCTGTTTTGGTTTTAAAAGGAAAACGTATGCAACAAACTGAATTTGCTTTTTGGATGAGTGTTTCTCAACCTGTGGTCTGTAAGAGTGCTCTGTAACATGACTACCCTCTCCACAAAACAATGGCATTGCGCTTCTGTAGGTGTAAACAAGGAAAACGATTGTGGACTGGGGGAAGGAGTAATTATCTAAAAAATAGCTAAGTACTTTCATGCTTCTAAATGAAAACCATCATGGCAACATCGCCCAAGACAGCCTGCGGTTTTGCTTCTAAAAGTTTGTCTGGCTCTTCAATTTTAGAAGAGCTGATGAGAACCTGAGAGATGGTCCTGGTCAGACTTAGACCGCCCTGACAGAAGGATCCTTGCCCAGAGCAACAAGTTTCAGAAATCAGAAGTTAAAACTTTGTTTCCTGCTTGGGAGGTGGAGCTATGAAAACCAAAACCTACTAGGTTGCTGAACAAATGCCTGCAGGCGCTAGGTGTTTGGTTTTAAATATGCCTATTCTTCTATTTAGCACGCTGGTCTTGGCTGTGGGGTCTTTGTTTTCATTTCTTTATAAGCGGGCTTGGTTCTTTGTCCTTGGATGTTCAACTTTACCCCTGGGGTTTCAAATTTTCCTAGTTCTACTTGGGTTCAAACAGCTTAACTAAATATGAGCCTGTCTTTCTTTTCACGTCTGGCGACTGTGCTCCAATTAGGTGCTGAGCAGTGCCACTGGATGACAGGCACTTGTGTCCTGAATTACAGTCAGCTGCCCTGTTCCAGCTCTGTAGATTGCAGGACAACGGAGAGTGAACCAGACTATGGGAAGAACAACTACTCATGGAAGGACTATGAACACTAGGAGGGCTGGACACTTCAGACTTTCCTACTGAGAGCTGCTTCCTACCTGAGGAACAGCAGCAGAACAAGTGATTCACCTATTCCTGCAGCCAGGTTAGAGCTTTCTTATGTGGTACCTTGAGTAAATCCATGTAAGCGATGGTGGTAGTGCAGCAAACAGTTGTGGAGCAGAGGGTAACACCATGCCTGTTCTGAGTTGTTTTGATTTGCCTTCCTGCCCCCCCTCCCCTCCCTGCTCCCTGAACAGTATGGAGGGAGGAGGGCAGGCAGAGCTTCTCCTGCGTGGGAATAAAGGCCACATTTGCAGCTTTGCCTCAGGAGCTTGAAAACCATAAGTCAGGCCTCCAAAACTACGTTTGGTTTAGAAATAATGAGATGCTTTAGAAAATGAACTTGGAGTTCTTTTTCACAGTCTCTTTGTTTCCAAGCCTTTTGAGTGCACTTGCTTCATGTTTGCAAGCTTGCTTTCTTCAACAGTGATGGTAAAAGTATTTTTTTTCAATGAAAACAAAGATGTTTTTATGCTTGCTAATTCCAGCACCTGGGGCATAAATTTTCAAATATTGTGGCATTTGGAGAGGAGTGGAAGCGGGACACACAAAACACTCAACTTCAAGCCCCATTTCCGCTGGATCACCATCCTCCACAGTAGGAATCTGAAGGATTGCAAAAGCTGAAGCATAAGGACCCCCTGTTGGTGGTCCTAGTGTCTGTCTTGGCAGCTTGCCAGGAGCCCAAGGGATGCACTTAATTTTCTTTATTCATTAGCATATTTTTAATCAAACCCATCAAACCACAATGTTTCCACATGTCTCTCCCATGGCAGATGAACAAAAATAGGTCAGTGCTCAAATGCACCTTTAACACACTGCAGTTCACTCCTCTTCTATGGTTGCAGTTGGAGGACAGCAAATGACCTGTCTTCTGCACCTAGTGAAAACTTGTGATGAAGAAGAGTTTATTTCTTTCCTGAAAGAGGAAAGCACGTGGAGCTCGTCCATGATACAGACTGCTTTCCATCCACTGCCCAGTCAGAGGGCAGGAAAAGCTGCACCTGAATCTTTTCCAACTTAACTTCAAGTTTACAACATTTGTTTAATGTTAATTTCTAGTGAATAATCAGGTGCAATGTCCAGAGCTGAATTTCCTGGCCCTAATGAAGTTTCAAGACTGCTTACACCTAGTTTAATAATAGGCTTTTTACATTCTTGTCACCTGTAACCTACCTTCATATACCTCATGCTGCCAACCCATCTCTAGCCAGGCAAGGAAAATGTTGCAGTGTTGAGATCATGTTCACACTTGCAGCTGAGACGTGTCTTGCCTTGTTTCTTATCTCTGAATTGTTCATAACAAGAGCTATGTAAAAATTACTCTTCATGTTTTTTACATGAGCTTTCAAAGCTGGTTACAGTGTTCTGGGTGGGGTGAATATTGCATCAACACCAAGTTAAAACTTATCTTTTGTTCTTCTTTGGAAAGAAATGAGGATATAGGTTCCAGGGGAATAGTCTTCCCCATGAGACAAAAATCGGGTAAAGTCCAAGGTATTAAATAGGTTTGGAGCATTTGAAATGTATGTCTATGACAAAGGGATGCATGCTTTACTTTGTTCTCTCTCTTCCTTAAAAAAAAAAAATCAAAACCAAAAGCAAACAAAAAAAAACCCCAAACCACCAGGACTTTGAGTTAAACAAGTCAATGAAGACCTATCCTAGCATAGAAATTGGAATGGGCTCACAGCCTGTTCCTAGATGCGGAAAAGCCAAGGAAGCAAAAGGTGAAAAGCTCCAGAGCATCCAGGCCCGTTTCCAAGCAGCCCCAGCTCCCCTAGTAACCCTTTCCTGCTGACACCGCTGTCAGCCCAGACAGGCTGCAGCAAGTGACGTACGCATGGAGCAACCCCTGCTTCCCTCTGCTGCCAGCAAATTCTCCCTTTTGGTCATGACAGGCTCCTTTGCGGTTCCTCTTGTTTTGAGAGCTAACCCAAGGGGTGAGGGGAGGAGAGGTGTCTTAGCAAGATTGTTAGTTTTGGCTTGCCAGTTAAAGGTGCTAGGCATTTCCTGCTAGGAAGGCCCTTTGCATGTATTTTTGTGTCAGAAGCCCAAAACCAGAATATAACCTCTAAAGCCTGGAAGACCATAGTGAGAAGATAAGGTCTTCTCTGCTGTGTACTGGGTTGCCTCTGCTAAATAACAAAACATCCCAGCCATGGGGATGGGGGCTCATTTACTCCTTCCTTGTTGCGTGCCTGTAATAGTTCACAGCAGCAGTCATGTTACGGGCAAATACTCTGCTTCTATACATTTACTTTTCTATTCATTCAGCTCTTCCACTTCTGCTGTAAGAACAGTTTCTATCAACTTCTATCAATCACTTGTTTACTTTCAAGTCTTAGTACATAGTTAAGTGTTTGCCTTGTCTAAATTCACCCTTACTTACTCCTGTATTCTTTTGTTTTTCTTTAACAGCTACTGTTAAACAAATTGAGCCCTGCTACCTAAACAGAAAATAAGTTACCGTAGGACCAATTTTGCTACAGGCTCAATCCTGCAAGTTTGTGCCTTGTCACCCAAAGAGGGAGAAGAGACACTTGGCAACTTTAACTTGTGATCTCTCTGCTCTCCTGTAATGCCCACTCTTTGGGCAGACCTGGATCTGTACAGCATTTATCACACAATGGTTGGGACACTAGGAGAGCTCCATCTGCTACTGGTTTGTGGACTGCTAGCACGGCAATGGCAGCAGTGTTTCAGATTGGGAGAAGCAGACTTACGACAGGTCTTGGGCATCACTGTGGAGTGTTGCAATGCCTGTTCTTGGCAACCACCACAAACTCTAGATCTTTGTCTTTCACAGTGAAGCTTCCTGTGCCACGCACCACCTCAAAATGGCAGCCACCAAAACCAAGAGCTTCACTGCCTGAGCGACTGATGGGGAACACGGCCTTTTAGATTTACCTTGCCTGGGGCTGAGGATCCCTTGGGCTTTACAATTTAGGCTCTCTCTTGGCTTTCTTCCAGGAACAGAGCGTGGGTCCGTTTTTGCAAGGGAAAGGCAGGGTGGTTGGCAGCACAGCAGTGTTTTGTATACATTACACTCAGCGCTCAAAAGGCTAGTGCCGAACATGGGGAATTTCACATGGCTCAATTCCCTTCTGCCCGAGGGAGTGTGTATGTCTCCTCTCCCAGCAGAGTGCACTTACCAGGGTGTGCTCCGTGCCAGGGAGGGGGTTGCCTCTGTCCTCTTAAAGCTGGTCTCATGTGAATTGTGTGGTTCTAGATGTTTTGGCTAGCAGGGTGAGAAGAAGGGAGACCTGGCCTTGTGCCTCTCTGAACTGTCTACCGAGACAGTTGTGGGATCATGGTCCCTTTTGTTCACACACTGACTCAACTGGAGGCTTGGAGAGTGCTCCTGTCCCAGTATATCCCCATAGCCTGCTCCTTCTGAGAAGATCTGACCTGCCTCTCATGCTCCCTGGGACTCCTGTCAGGCAGGGAAGCGGACTGAGCCCAGCTCTTCTTTCATGAATCATTGGGCTACGGACTAAATTAAGGTATGAATAAAAATAGCCTATACCCATCCCCTCCACCCACCTTGAGCTCTTTTAGAAAAAGGGAAGAAAAAAATTATATTTATTGCTGCATTTTTGGACACCTGATCTGGAAGGTGGGCAGACTGAAAACACCTGCTGCGCTGAGTCCTTAAGGAAGAAAGTCAGAGACGCTTATCTAGTCATTGTAAGGGACTGAAGACCGAGACGGATGCTGCAGGCTTTGCAAGGCTCAGAGGCTTTCAGCTTGCTACTAAATCCAATGACAACCACCTGGGCATCTTGAATATACCATTGTGGAAGTCACCACCACATCAGATGCCCAAGGTTTCTTTGCATTTTGCTATGACATAAGTGATTTTAACATATAGTCAGTTAATGAGAGGAGGAATTCAGCGTCAGTTAAAACCACAGATTTTATGGATTTGAAATTGCACTAGCAGAAGCTGAATAAGGCAAAGCATTGTTATCTGTCTCCTTGAGCTCTTTCCTGACTTACGTGCACAACATGGTTTGTACAAGGAGTGACAGGGAGCAGACATACAACAAACGTGTTCCCAAAGTGGAAACTCTGTGCGACAGCCTCATTTCTCATGAGATTTGTCCAAGTAGTTCATCATGCTGTGGTAAATTTACTTTGTTGCCATCCAGGAAATACAGGTAAATAGCATGCAATCACACTAGTGATATCAAACAAATTATTCCTTTCCATTGCGACTGCACACCATTAACACCTCTAGTGTCCATTTTGTGGTAGGGGAAATGCTCTGACCCGAGAACACCTAAGAAAATGAAGCAAGAGCCCTTAGAAATCCAGTGTGAGCCACCGTACCTAATGCTTGCTTCTTATGTCATGATGAGACTATCTTCTCCTCCTCCAATATAGGGGTACTGTTATGCCTAAATAATTGATTATCTTAAATTTCCCCTAACCCTGACATCTGGAAAGAGCTGTGGCTGTAAAAAATACTATCTATTGCTAATTCTTTATACAGCTCTAGCACCTCTCACCCTGAAGGACCAGACCCCTTGAACTCTCGACCATGACTACCTTCCCATTCCCCCCAAAAGGCCACAGTAAATGAGGTCGTCTCAGAGAAGTCCAGCTGTGTGATAGCAGCTGCTGCCTTATGCTCCCCTAAAGGGAAAGTGGGGCCTGTTTTGGGGTGTGATGGGACCAACTGGCTGTAAGCCTTGCATTTTGTCTGTCTCAGTGCCCTTTGCTGTTCTTGGAGAGGTGGCCCTGCAGAATAGAGTCCCAAAGGATGTGCAGCAGCCAAATACAGCCTCTGCTGGGGGGAAAATTTGTGCACAATTCAGAGCAAGTGCCACTTTACAATAACCTCTAGTAAAGAGGAGATGTGGAGAATAAAACAACTAATTGGGTCTGTGTTGGGATGCTTTAGTACCCATGCTGAAATTTGGCCAAGGGAATGAAGCTCACACCTTTCACTGTTGCGCACATATAAACCAATATTTCCAAGGGATCTTTCACAACCAGCATTGGTGAGGATTTATCATGTATAGCGTCCAAACCTGAATGCACCTGGCTTCGGTATGGGATCACTGGTGATTGTTTTTTTTTGTTTTGGGGTTTTTTTTTAATATTCCATTTTCAGCTGGAAATTACTGATGT
Organism: Scopus umbretta; assembly: GCA_013400535.1. Lineage (NCBI taxonomy): Eukaryota > Metazoa > Chordata > Aves > Pelecaniformes > Scopidae > Scopus > Scopus umbretta. The sequence goes on from VZTL01078209.1 coordinate 9,096, forward strand.
GACCAAAGTCCGATTCCCTTCAGCAGTTTCTCCCTTCCTCCCCCCCACCTTTTCGCACTCCCTGAGGTCTGACCATCTGGAAATCCTCCTCCACCTCTTCATCATGTGTGAATTTCCACCTAGGGCTGAAAGTGTCACTGTACTAAAGTGTGATGCATTAACACATTGAGGCAGAAAGCAGAGGGGAGTTGGGGATTATAACACTTCATGACCCACTCTGCAGTCGCTCTATGATTTAATCATCTTTATCAGCTTGCATCCTTTTCTTTGTATTCCTGTATTTTCCCTGTTTCCTTTATTAAAATATTTCCATAATTAAAAAAAACAACCCTCTACACAAACAGGTAAAGTGTCGTATCTTGTCTTGAGACTAAGATCAACTGAAAAAGGCAAATGTCTTGAGAACACGCCTCACTCAAGCAAGCTGGGGGACCTAGATTGCTCTTTCACAATGAAGCTCACTAATTATCCGTATCTCCTATTGCATATTGCAAGCTTGGGGTTCTTTCCTGCCAACCCTCATGCACATGATGTGAGCAATTGTAATTTTTATCTTTATATATATACATAAAAAGTACAAGCAGTAATAATGCTATCTTGTACAGAAATGAAACCAAGCCCTGCAAACTATGTGTCATGTTGGTTTATCCTTTCGGCAGAGCAGAATGGAAAATTCACTAGTTTGGAAGTCAGCTGCCCAGCCTTCTTCTAAATAACTACTGATGCTTATTATGCTTCAAATAAATAAATAAATAAATATTACTTTTGTGGCTTAGTTGCTGTAATCATCTTGGATGTAATAATGTTACTAGCCTCAGGGCTATATTTATTAAGATTTTAATTTAAAATCTTTCTGTCCTTCAGCATTTAAACAGAGGAAAACCCCATCTGGAGTAGCCAAAAAAAAAAAAAAAAGTTCATCCTTTTCTTTTTCATGAGTTCTCCTCCCCTAGGCCCTCTCTCTCATCTTTTAAGCAAAAACGTAGAGCAACACTCTTTCCTGTTGTAGCTCTGCACCCTCCTAACACTTCAGTACCTGTGTAGGTTTGGTAGACCCACTGTCTGCTTAATATGATCCGCATGGTCCTGTTCTTGCTGTCTCCGGAGCGGTGGTCTGTTTTCTTATCCTTGTATCATAGTACCAGTGTACTTCATAGTAATGTTTCCACGTACTATGATTTATTCTTAATAATGCTCTTGGTAAGGATCTAAACCACAACAATAAATGTCGGGGGATGAGACTATTACTCAGAAATGGCAAAGGGCTGTGGAGAAGTTTTAGGTTTATTCTTCGTTAATAAGCTGCCCCACTTCTGAGGAGATCATGGCAGTGAAATAAAAAGAAGACCCGTTTGTAACCTGGGGAATGAAAAACTCCCACGGTCTTAAAACCCCTTTGAGGGGACATCTTGGTCAAGGGGACAGGCATCCTGGGCTGTCACAGTGTATGTGCTTTTTCAGGTGTTTTGGAAGAAACAGCAGATGTTAGCACCCAAGTTGTATGGAGAATGCAATCTGTTTTGTTTTAAACACACGGCATATTCAAGCTATTCCGTCATGAGGGGACAGGCAGCACAGACTTATTAATGATAAATACTGAGCAGGGTAGAAGGTGATTCAGAAATTTTTGTTAACAACCCTCTCACATGATTTAGTAGTACTGGAACATCAGTGATGGGTGGTAGCAGAGGACCTTGCTTGTAGCTCATGTCAGTGTAGCAAATGAGGAGGCTGAGGTAGCCTGAACATACTTGCTAGAGGCCTGCAATGGCTAAATAGTGCTGGGCAAATGACTGTAAATCATGTGGGCCAACTCTCAGCTGGGATAAATCGATAGAGCTCCACTAACTGTGACAGTGCTACTGCTCTGCCCCAGTGGAAGATCCTCCTTGCTTGAACTGGGAGGACTTTGCTGCTGTTACAGGAGCCCCTTGCTCCTGGCCCCAGCAGTGAGCGCACCAGTCAGCCATGTCACAATCATCTTTAAAAACTCACTCTGATGTTCTTGTGCAAACAGCCAAACTGCACAATAGTTTTGGTTTGATATAACAAAACACTCATGGAAACAAAACTGGGCAATTTAAGTATGAACAGACTGAAAATGACTTTTGACATATAGTACCAAGGCCATGCTGTTAGTGTCAAGCTCCATTAAGAGGATGAATTCCTGTATGCTGCTTTTCTCTGCTTAATTTCAAAGCAACTTACAGAGGGTTGAATGCTGTCATCCTCAACTTACAGCTAGTGAAAATGGGGTAGAGAGGAAGACATTCAGGCCTGAGCACAGGTCTTCTGGCTGCAGCCTGTCCCACAGGCAGTAGGTGTAGACACTCCCTCTACGTTGTGCTGCTTGCTTGTAGAAAAGAGAAGGCGGCTTATGTTCAGGTACTCATCAAGCACTACTGATTATTTGTCATGAGGTGACTCGAGCTTCTGCACCCCACTTCTCCCATGGCATTGCAAAGGTACCAACTGGTTTTTGCTACTGAGCTCCATTTAAAATTGCAGGGAAATCTCTCCATCTTGTCGCCACTCCCTGATAACCGCTGATTTTCTCAGGACAGCCGATTTTCACATTGTTCCATCCTACTGTTTATTTTCCTGATCTATTAGATGTATCAATTACAGCTGGATGTATAGAAGAAATGCACCAATCTGAATGCATTGCCTCAGTAAACAGCGTTCAAATTACGAGAAGTCAAGTTTTAACTGCTTTGTTTACCACTTAAATGCAGATTTTATTTTTACTCACTTTGCTACTTTGCAAGGCTTCTGGTGTGAACTTAAACAAACATGAAAATCATGTTCTTTAACAGTATGTTAAAAGTGCTTATATGTTAAAAGTGCTCACCACAAAGCAGACACTTCTTTGTTGGGCAACCAGCACAGCTTTTTCATGTTGTCTGTGTGTCCTCACCCGCCCCAACCTATTTAGGTCAATACAGGCAACTTCAGAGGAAGTCACTGCCTGGTTATAAGGCTACAGCTTTGGACTGCAGAGGACAGACCGTGCAAAGAAAACAAGAGCACTTCTGGGCTGTCAGCAAGCAGCGGATAGCTTTTGAATATCACACAGGGTATCCACCCGATGGTGTTCGGTCCCTTTGCTTTGGAGATTGAAGCAGATCCCTGAACTCGGTCCCTTTGCCAAAGCGGACACTGCTTTGTGCGGAGACCTGCCTGAGGAGAGTTACCTGACTGCATCGCTCATGGCGCACGAGATCCGCTGGCACCTGGTTCCCCCCAGCAAACCTGGGAGCTTGGATGCAAACCTTCCCAGAGCGCGAAGGAGTTGTTGAAGAGGACCGATCGGCCAACATGATGCCCATGAGGCACCACCAGGTAGCTGAGCTGGGAGAGCTGGAGGGAGCCGGACTACAGCTGCATTAAAGCAGGTGCAGTGGGAATGGGAGGCTGAGGCTGTGAGTATACCCCTGCAACCCCGTACTGCTGCCTCCCCCGTGTCCCCATCCTGCCTGACACTTGTGTGAGGAGCTGGCATTCAATAGGTGCTCTTCAAAACATGTTGAGGGCCCTATTTGATTTCTCTGTGACTCATCTTTCAGGTTCTCATTGTACCTGCTTTAGACAAGGAGTTCCCAGTTTGGTCAGGCCCTTTGTTTCTGCCTCCTATATCCCCTTCTTCCAAGTGGTGTTCAGAGTAGGATGCTTTTTTTAGAGGCAGCAAATCTCTGTTAACAGACAGTTTTCAGTTAAAGATGCATGGGCAGGAGCAAAGGAGCCAGATTAACCCCTTAGCGGGTTTTTTTCATGAGTTAGGTCTACCTTTGCCAGTTCGGAAAATGTCCAGGTCATTCAGAATGACATTTACTCACTTGATTTTTAATAGGACTTTCTATTCTACAGAATTACAGTTCTTTTGAAACATCCTCTCTTTTTGTTGCATTTGTTTTAAAAGTAAGTGTGCGTAGTGAGGAAGCAGCCCAATTACAGATACCTAATTTCATCTGAATACAGATTCCAAATAGAGCACGCTGCCCCCAGCCTGCCCCTGTCACCATGCGCCTCAGTTTCTCCATATTTCCAGCAAGAATGGCCACCTTGTAAAAAGCTCTTTCAGATACAGGGCAGAAGTATATACTGCAAGGCCTAGCCTTGAAACTTCTGCGGGATAGCGATGCTCATCCGAAGTGCCATTTAAAACAGATTGCGTTTCACTACGTGCAAAAATCCCCAGCGTTAGATGCAGCTATATGAGCAAAAAAAAAAGTGCTTTTACCAGTATAGCCTATTTTATTTGGGAAATGCTTGCAGAAAAAGATGCTTGTGCTAGTAAAACTTGTATTTGCTGGCTATCAAAGGAGAAGCATTTTCTAGTGCAAATGGGGCCTCTTATATATGAAGCTTTATTCAGTTCAGCCATCAGTACAGTAAAGAAAATCCTTCCTCAAAGGGATTAGTAAGGTTACCTAATAGATATTATTAATGGTTTAAGAGCATAAAAGGTGCTTTAGCAATACATGAGGGGCTAGATCCTCTGCTAGTGTAAATTGTTATGGCCCCACCGAGGGCATCATGGAAACACAGGGCAGTGGGGGAGCTGCCTTGTGCCATGGCTGGCTGCTCTGTTTCTAGAGCTTCCCACCGACCCAGGAAGGTGTAGAGCTGCATGGACTGGCCTCTTCAAAAGCGTGACTTCTGCCTCTGCTGCCCCCTGAGAAAAACGTGCATAAGCAAATGTCCAGGTTATAGAGGAAGAGCTGTAGCAGTTTGATGCCTCAGAAACATGATTTACGCTGGCTGAGGATCTCAGTTCATACTGGTTTCATTATATTAGTAGCTTTAATAAGCATCAGACTCCAGTCACGAGACTTGATGTTTCTACTGAAAATACCCTCCGATACTGTACCTTCTCCCAGTGGGGTTCCCTGGCTAACCATGTGCTCGCCCATTAAGCACAAGTCCCAGCCATTTCCTTCCTAGTTTTCCCCTGTATTTAATGTATGGAAAAGCATGACCCTGAATCAGATGAATAGCAGCCGGCTTGAGAAGGTGTGTGTGAAAATGTATCCTCACGCAGATGAGTTCAGAACAAATAGAATAGAGGAGAGGAGGGGAGGAGAGCGGAGCGGGGGGAGTGTGAAGCTCCCCTTTCCTTCATAGTTCAGCCCCTATGTGTAAGCAACAAGTTTATGCCCAAGGGAAAGAACTGAAAGCTGAGATCTTAAAATTAACAGAGCTTTATGGCTCGATCAATAGGCCGTGCTCCCTGAGCACAATTAGAAATCAAATGGCACATTTCTTTCTGTTAACCCTGTTTGCTCTCCCTGTAGGCTCTTCTGCCTGAAAGCATCTAAGGTTTGATTAAGTTCTTCTCTAGGAGGAAGCCAGAGAAAGTCCATTGTGTGAGCTGCCTCCAGAATTAAAGCGTTGGGCACACTTTAATTAACAATGGAGGTTATTAGTGTATTAGTTTGTTAGTAATTGCTGGAGAAGATAAGTCTTCCCAGTATTTGAATATGCAAAATGCTTTGGCTAACTGAAAAAGAGAGGGGGGGGGGGAAAGCCAAAACATGCACATTGCAGTGAGCAACAGGAATGATTAAAAATCACTGTGTGTAAAAAGAGAAAACCTCTACCTTGCTGTACGACTAGAAATACCTTCCCAGATTTGTTATCCTCACCAAAGACATGATATTTTCCCTCTCTGGCATTTCATTCTCACCGGAGCAAGGAAAACAGTTCTTTTCAAAGGGAGAGGGACTGTGTTTGCACCTATTTCTTCTTTGACAGTGACCTCTATGAACCAGTCATCACTGCTCTGCCTGTTGTTTTCTTGTTAGCTCTTTGCTGTCAAATTAATTACTGTGAAGTACTAAGCTTGTTGCATTCACGTGCTCTTATTAGCTCACAGGATGTCAGAGTGATTGGATTTTTAGCATTATTTCTTTTTTTACATTCCAGGCTTTCCATTCGAAACCTGTTACTGGCAGGGAGGAAATACTGTATCTAATTCTGATCTCCCATCAGGGTAGCTCCAGTGATACTGAGGATTTGATTTACAATGCTGTATATGCAATTAGACTGTGTTTATGTTAAAACCAACATGAACAATCAGACTGGGATTGCAATGTGACTTTGAAGCACAGCATTAAGCGTCTTTCCTTTTGCAGTACAGAACAAGAAGGAAAAATATTTATGATGAGAGTAGCATTCGTCCCTTTCATTCCTAAATCGCAGTAACGAGCTGATCCTCCGGTTGACCCTCTTTACGCTCTCGCATTGCCCGTATTAGCGACAACCAGCAGAGCTCACATGCGCGCAGTCCAGGAATGCAGGAGAAGTTTTATTCTTCTTTAAAAAAACGGGACTGCACGGACGGGGCTTCTTCGCTGTCGTGCTTGAAAATTTGTGTGTGTGTCCTGCTTCTGCTGCCCCTTGAAAACGGGCATTCGGCTCAGGGAAAAAGACGAAGGTCTTGAGATTTGCTTTCATTCTTGAAGGTAGGTTTTTCTTTGTCAAAAAGGAAAAAA
>VZTL01078209.1:20015-39144 GCA_013400535.1 Scopus umbretta
AGAGCTCTTGCTAGTATCTGTGCATCTGATGCATCCGACTACAGCCCGGTGATGAACGTTGCTGTGGGAAGTCCCTTTTCAAAACGTTTCGATTGCAGATTGGGGATATCTGATTCAGTGCGTGCCTTCTGGCCGGCACAGCCCCGCTCTCGCTCTCTCAATCCGCTGCGCTCTAGCGTTGCCCCTGAATCCGGAATGGCACACAAGCTGACGTTTCCTTTTTGACTTAATCTTGCTGATCTCTCCTTATCTTGCAGACGATCTGGCCTCATCTAGAGTCCGCCTCTATTTCTTCATCTCGAATGAAGGGAACCAGAACTTGTTTGTCGTTCAAGCCAGCCTGTGGCTTTACTTGAAGCTGCTTCCATATGTCTTAGAGAAAGGGAGCAGGCGAAAAGTAAGAGTCAAAGTCTATTTCCAAGACCCGGACACTAGCAACAAGTGGAATGTGGTTGAAAAGAAAGTTGATCTCAAAAGAAGTGGTTGGCACACTTTTCCCATGACAGAGGCGATCCAGGCTCTGTTTGAGAGAGGAGAAAGGAGACTGAACTTGGATGTTCAATGTGAGGGCTGTGAAGAGTATTCAGTGCTGCCAATTTATGTGGACCCTGGGGAGGAATCCCACCGGCCTTTTTTAGTGGTGCAAGCCCGCCTCGCCGATAACAAACACAGGATCCGGAAAAGAGGCCTGGAGTGCGATGGCAGGACCAATCTATGTTGCAGGCAACAGTTTTACATTGACTTTAGACTCATTGGGTGGAATGACTGGATCATAGCACCATCAGGTTACTATGGGAATTACTGTGAAGGGAGCTGCCCGGCCTACTTGGCCGGCGTCCCGGGGTCGGCTTCCTCCTTTCACACCGCCGTCGTGAATCAGTACCGAATGCGGGGGCTGAACCCGGGCACCGTGAACTCCTGTTGCATTCCAACCAAACTTAGCACAATGTCAATGCTGTACTTTGATGATGAATACAACATTGTGAAAAGGGACGTTCCCAATATGATTGTGGAAGAATGTGGTTGTGCTTGATTTAAGGTGTGTTTTGGGGGGGGGGAGAGAGAGAGAGAGGGCGAGAGAAAGAGAGAAACATTCCCGTACGAGATGGTGTTGGAGGAAGTTTCACTGTGTATCCAGGCATCAGTGTTGGAAAGTCACTGTGGAAAAGTTTGACAAAAAAAAAAAAAAAANAAAAAAAAAAAAAGAAGAAAAAAAATCATTTCACTTTTGTGTCAGGACAGTGGCAGTTTGTGGATCTTGGACACTGATATATTCTACCACTTATAAGTTAATGCTATGAAATATCTTAAAGACACACACACACACACACACGCACACACACATACACACATGAAATGTGGGCACGCACACAAACACGCGCTCCTACACACAGAGAGACACAGACACACATACGAGGCAGCTCGGAAAAGGGACATGAGCATGGAAAGTCAGTGACCAGTGACGACGGACCTAAATGCCTGCCAGTACGAGTGAACGGCTGAGCAGCTGTTTCCCTGCCTGCCGGCAAAGTCAGACCGAAATGAGCTCCCTTTGCTCAGGCAAAAGCACAGACTGCAAGAACACGACGTATTCTTGCATGCAGGTGTCGAAATGACCAAACTTAGAAAGTTTAAAAAAAAAAAAAAAAGAAAAAGAAAAAAAAGTTGATATACACCTCTTAGGTCTAACGGGAAGCTGCAGGACACCTGCCTTGGGAGGTGATCACTTCCTCTTAATTTAAATTTATCTAAATGTAAACATCACAGATACCCGCATCTTCCTACAGCACTTCCAGTAAGGAATCGTGTGGTACCATCAGAGAGAGAGAAAAGGAGACAGACACGTAAGCAACTGCTGTATTTCTAACATCTGACCGTTGCGAAGTCACAAGCTGGGCTGGTGTGAATCCGATGCTTTAACTGCCCACTAGCAACCCCTGGATGGCTATACCTGCCGTGTCTTGGGAAAGGGGATCTGATACTGTATCTGGACTGTGTTGACCATTGGCATCGCTCACTGTTCAGAGAATGCAAAGTTAAGGTTTCAATCTGTGTTCTTCAGTGGGGGACTCGGCAAGGATGCGTCGTGTGGGAGATAAGCAAACAAGCAACCGCTACCACGGCTAAACCAATGAACCCTTAAGAGGAGTGACAGTTACCAAGTGGAGACGTTCTGAAAAATGCAGTGTGTTTAATAACAGGCAAAGAACATTTTAATGAGTCTTGGAAAGGAGGAGAGTGCTTTCAATTTCCTTACCAGGAGGTGTCGAGGATGGCCATAAAGATCAGAAAATAACGATACAGCATAGCACTTGCAAACTGCTCGAATGCACGTATAATAGCACTTGCAAATTTCAATGCCTTGAAAAGTGGTACTTGATAGTGCACTTATCTTTGCTCACTATCTAGGTAAACAGGTGCCGCATGAGCTATGCAATTTAAAGTGTTGACCCATACTAGACGAAACTGGACTTATGATATGACTTTTTTATATTTTTTTATACTTGAAATTAAATCTTTTGCTTCTTTTTTAAAGCGAATGATTGCTTTTAATGTTTGCACTGATTTAGTTGCATGATTAGTCAAAAAACTGCCATTTGAAAAAAATGTTATTTTTATAGCAGCAAAAAATGAATACAGTTAAATGTATTATACATAAATTTTGGAACCAAAGAGGCCAACATATTAGTTATAATTTTTATGAGATGGCAAAGCCATCATATATCATGTAGTCATACCGAGCAATCCGTCACAAGGCCTACCAATTATTTCAGGGTACAAAATGGATTCTGTTTGTTCTATTCAGTGTCTTTTCTATACCATACGCACATGGAACGTAGAGTGAAAAAAAATGACTATTGTAGAATACATTACAATATGTGCATCCTTTAAGTCCAATTTTTATGTTTATTTAATAAAGTTCCTTTTAGGTTCTGTTCCATAATAATTTAAACCAAACAATTTTCACTTAGATTTGCTGTTGAAGTATTTTACATTTGTGTACAGTTTAAATAAATAAAAAAAGATTGAAAACTGGATGTGCTTTTTTTTTTTTATAGTGTGTAACATCTGGAGAAACTTGCTTACTTTCAGGACTGAATGCGGCTGCAGACGGTGAACTGTCGCATTAGACTGTAGTCGTATTAGTCATTGCAGAAAGCCTTGTCTGAGAGCTCAGCTGTGATCCTAAAAATGTTACACTCTAGTTTTATTGCCGTCTATACATGTAAGCATCTGCTTCTTTCTGTCTGCATCAGTGCAGGGTCTCTGGGCGCAGGAACTACGCTGTTCCGCATACCTGCAGGTCATTTACAGCAAGTTCCTGGTTCACCTGCTGTGTAAGAATGTAACTTCTTGTCTAGGTCACTCCCTGATCGGTTACAAGAAGTAAAAAAATAACGTGGAAAGCACTTCCAGGAAAAAGAGGTCAATACTAAGTTTAAACTTTTTTTTTTTTTTTAATTAGTTGGGACCGAGGAGAGTTTTTTGAGTAAATACATCCCCTTTACTAATAAAAAACCCAAAATATTGACAAATATTCATAGAAATTCTCACCAGCTGCACATATATCCAGATATTGATTTCACTGATCTTCACAGATAAATTCTTCCTCCCAGAGACCTGAGTAAATGCCAGTTGAAGCTGACAGAAGGACCTCTGTTGACTTAGCAAATGTTAGGTCTGACCCTGAGACCTGGAAAGTGTTGAAGAAGCAAGTTCATGCAACTAATGATGGGTTCTAGTTAGAATTCACATTCAAGCGTAGCTCTGCCCACCCCTCCCCAATGCCAGACACTGGGGTTAAACAGCTTTGTTTCGGGAGACCTCTAGGAGCAATTTGCTGTCGCTGTGTCAACAACCTGCTGCGCAGAACTTTGCCCCCCAGACCAAATTTTTTGAATATTTCATAGCTTTCTCACCATCTCAAACTGCACATTTATTGTCAAAGCCACCGCTCGCTGTTCCTGCTCCATCTCTTTGCAGCCTTCTGCCCTGTCTTTGTTCCTTGGGTCAACCCTATTACTGGTGAGTTCAACAAAGTCCCCTTGAAATCAGTGGCAAATACATGTCCCTTCAGTCTGAAGGCACATTTGACCCAATATGACAGTCTTCATGGATAAGACTGGGCTGTACTTTTAAAAATGGGATATATTAAGCAAACCTTCCCCCCTGAAATGCAAGGCCCTGGAGGCTGGGTCCCGTTAGGTTTCATTCTTAATTGAAAATGGTTGATTTCTGGTTGAAAATGGAAAATGGTGGAAGACAAGCCCTGCATTGGACACTGGGACTCCTGTGCTCGCCCAGGAGGAGAGCAGGGTGTCTCAGCATGGGATTTGGACCTGCAGCCCCGAGGAGCAGGGAGCTGCTGGCAGCCAGGATGCCATGAGCTTGGACTGGCCAGGAGTGAGGAGCAGGAGCTGGCTGTGCTTTGCATCCCACTGCAAACCCACAAGCAAACCTGGGATCCTGAACTCTTTCACAGAGGCTAGCAAAGAGCACTCCTTTTCTTGGTAAACAGCTTTCACAGCTTTCTTGCCCTGCCTTGCCTGCTCCCTCATCTGCAGCTGTAGCCCTGATGTTCATGGGGCAGAAACACAAAGAAGATCATGAATCAGTATGGTGTGAGGGGCATCATCTGGGAGTGGGAAGGGCTGGATCATAGTCCAGGCTCCCAAGTCCTTTTATTTTGCATGAAGCAGTCTCTGGAAATCGATCTGAACAGAATGTGCTTTGAGTTTTCTGTGGTGTGGAGTCACTCGCTGCTCTGGGCATGCTGCAGAGAGCGAGGTATTCCCAAGTCCTGATGCTGACAGCAACCTGTCACACAGATTTCTGAGACTAAAATGAAATAAAATTTAAAAGGTCCTTAATTTTGAGGGACCAACCTGAGACAGTTTGGGCTTGATTTTTCAGAGATGTGACAAGGCTATTGCTCATGCCAGCTTTTTTGCAGGGGGCTGCAGGAACACCACTTTTTGCAGCTTCCAACTCCTGCATTTTTGAAATCAGGCAAAACAAAAAGTGAGATGCCCAAGCTGGATGGCTGATTTTGAAAACTTTGGGTTTTATTTTCCCATCTGTCATTCCCATCCTTATAAAACTCAGCATCCACTTTCATTGCCTTATGCTAAGTTAGGTACTGTATCTACAAAACCATCTGGCTTGGGTCTGTACCCCCCACCCCGAGGTGACTAGGTGTCTCTCTCTTGTTCCTGACAGGCTTTCAGTTTGGTCCTGTAAATGCTAAATTGTTGTATTCTATCATGTGGCAGAATCAATTTCTGCAGCTGGGAAATCTTTGTCCTTTAAAATATTCTAACACAGGCAAAAGCCCCATCCCTGTGCCTGGATCTCCCACTGGCGTTAATGAGGATGGTGCGAATGGGGTGACTGTCACGATGTGGTGCAACAGAGCACTCGGTGGATTAACTCTGCATACATCATGTATTTCAACACATAATAGACACCTGCTCCAAAATTGCCAGGTCTCACCTTCTGTGTTACTTGTGAGAGATGAAGTCAGCAGCTGAAATTAATTACCACACTCCCCCTGCCATGGGGAAAGAGGGAAACCCCTCACTGAATGAATCCTTAAGAATAATTTTTGTTTGCAGTGGTTTCTAGTGTGAAGGGTTGAAGAAAACTTTGCAAAATGGATCACAAATACAAATTTTTGCCTAAGAGAGGAGTCTGTTTCTGTTAATACTCATGTCAGTCTGCAGAAGCTCCCCTATAGTCTGCAGATGTAATTCAGGCTAGCACCAATATAACTAAAGACACACCTGAATCTGGTTTTCTTGAAATCCTTATTGGGCCCAGATCTTTCTCAGTATTTCTAAAAAAAAAATATTTCTTTTGCCTTAGGATCATCAGCTAAAAGATTTAGCAAATCCCATAGATGCTGCATGACAGATCAGAACAAGAGGAGAAGACACCTGACCTGGTCACAAATATGGGGAGAATCTCCCTGCATATGCTGGAATTTGGCCAGGAACTGCAATCTTTGTCAGTACAAAATACCCCAGTGGCTTTCATTTGCTCTCCCAGTCATTATCCTTGAACCAAAAGCTAGATTTACCTGGCTGCTTGTAATGCTAGGGGCCAATTTTATTTGGGTAACTTCATTGATTTCAGGGGAATTGTTTCTGATTTGTACTAGAATAAGTGGGAGCAGATTTAGGTTCTTTAATGTTCTTCCAGTTTAGCTCTTGGAATAACTTATATTTCATTATTATGTGTTTATGTAATTAGTGCAATTATATCAAATTATATAATTGGTACAATTACTTGGACTCATGTAACCACTGCATGTAGCATTCCATGCTGTAAAATCTTTTACTCTGGAAAAAAAAAAGAAGTCAATATTACATGGGAATCTTAATTTGTTTTTAAATTCCAGTATCAAATTTAGGCCCTGACCACATGCAAGGAGCTTCTGGTTCACATCAGTGGAACCTCTCTGAGCAGGCAGCTTGCAACCTTCATCATAGATACTGGGTTTTTAATCTGATTTGGCCAATTCTATTCAACAGAGGCCCTCCTTGAATGTATGCAGCTCTAACCAGTCTTCCTTGTACAAAGCAGAGATATCAAGTTTTTACACACACACACATGCACCACGTAACTTGACAGAGCTGTAAAGCCATCAGAGCCCTGATACAGGCATACAGCTTCCTTATGCTTGATCAGATTTACCATCTTTATGATCTGCTGGTGAGAATTTTAAGCCAATGCTTTTATTAACTTTATAGGCTCCCTCTTTTTGGTCCTGGAAACTGTTTTTTTTTTCCCCACTATAATTTGCTTTCAGGGTATATTGTGAAAGCTTGGAAACAGAGGGGTCAGCGTAGGAGTCTGTTGTAGGCAGAGTAGGCATATCCAGCAAAACAAAAAAGGGCAAGAAGAAAACCTGAGAGGTGTATTGATTTCCCTGGATCAGACATCACCATCAAGGAAAGCCCAGCATGAGAGCTGGGTTTGCTGAGCTCCTGATGGGCCTCTCCTAGATCAGCCCTCCCATGTGCCGAGCGTTTCAAGCTCTTGCCTGGCCCAAATGCAATCACTGAACCCATCTGCAAAGTGCACAAACCCCAGGCGAGGCACATCTCTACGTAATGACAGCTCTACAGAGCCTGGCTGCTGCCTGCTCCTTCTCACTTTAGACCTTCTTTTGGGGAGGGTCCGCCTCCCTGTGTGTTCTCCTGCAGACTGGCCTTTGAAATCAGGCTGGGAGAGGCAGCTGCAGCCTGCTACAGCACAGCCATTTTAGGGCTGCAGCTAGTGCTGCCTCGCTGCCTTCCTCCAGCTGGTAAGTGTGCTCAGTGCCTGTTATTTTTATCTTGAGCTTTTGCTTTGTTTTTGAGGATAATTGCACATTATTGCTGCAATATGTTATAATAAGTGCTATGAAGATGACTATTGTATCCAAGGCGAAAGAAGATGTGGCTGGGGAGCAAACTTAAACCTATGTGTCAGCAAAACAAACACGCCGTGTTTGGGCTGTGTCAGTCAAGTGGTACCAAAGTGGCATTTAGGTTTTTCCCAAGCAGAGGCTTCAGGGCTGATCTCGCCCCTCTTTGCTTTGTTGGATGGCGTGGCTTGTGCCCATCCCCACGGAAGAGTTTGTCACAAGCTGTGGAAGAGCTGCAGTGGCCACACTTTCCTGCGGCCGGAGCTTAGCTCCTCACTTGGGTGATGGGGGAGCCGGTCCTGGGCAGCGCAGCAGGAGTGAGGTAGGAGAGCTGGATGCTGAAGCAACATCCATTTGAGGATAAAGGGTTGTAAATGCTACCAGATCTGGCTCCTGTGAGCTGGAGCAGACTGGGTGCTTGGACTTTTGGACCCCCCTGTCACATCTCCTATTCACTGAGTTCTCTGTAGTCAGGTTTGGTCTCTTATGGCTTGCTTTTGGGTCAGGTTTTGGAACTGAACCACAGCTGTGGGACTCCAAGCTTAAAAAAAATAATTCAGGACCTTGTAAATTAAGGCCTTGGGCTCTTGTCAAAGGAAACAAACAATTCTTATCTGTCTTAATGAGAGTCGTATATGTGTATTTTGTATCCAATTGTATGAATTATCTCTAACAGTGATACTTTGTAAGACCATGCAGTTTATGAGGTGGTTATTGGTGACTCATAAGTATTTATTTATGTCTTATATGCATTGTGTATGTTTGGCTTGATCGGGTTGGCATGTTTGCATGGGTGAGCGTGCATTTTATATGTAAACACACACAGACAAGAAATGCAAGGCTTTCTTTAAGCAAACCGACTTCTGCCATGTTAATGCCTCTAATAAAATGTATTTTGGGGGATCCTGATGATAGATTGGAGGTAATGCAGTGTAGCTACCCACTGTTTTGAGTAGATTTCTTGACTTTTGGGTACCTCAACCTAAGTATATTGTCTTGCATTAAGTACATGGTATGTAGGTGCCCTTGGGATGGCTAAAGAGAAGGCAGCCTATTCTCAGATGTGGCTGTGCTCCAGCCAGCTCCACATCCAAGAGAGAGAGCAGCAAACCACTTGTGCTCAACCTGTGTTTTGAAATTGTTCAGAAGCTGGTTTGGTCTTTAGCACAGTTTGGAGCAACCTTGAGGCTGCATTTAGGACGGCTGCCAGGGGTCCCCCATGCTGCTGTAAAAAGCTGAGAAGGAGCCAGAATATCATAACGCCCTGGTCAAGCATCCTCCATTGGGCCACGCTTCCTATACTGGGAGCTTCAGGGCAGCACTTGGGTGGAGTGGAGCCCACCTAAGTCTCTGTGTAGTGTTTCTTATTAACTATGTGATAGGTACAGAGACTTAGGATTTAAGCCAGCTCTGTTTATATTAGCTGCACACCACAGTGGTTGAATCACTACGTTAACAGTACGTGACAATGAATCAAGATTTGTATTTAATTTTATGGATGGGTTCCCCTTACTTTGTTCTCATTCCCCCCCCTGCCCTTGACAATTGTAGACATGTGAATCTTGGAGAACATTGCTTCCAGACCATATCCCCTTGAATTGGGTTACTGCACCAAGCAGGGAAAGTAAAGCTGTGTTTAAGTTTCACCCCAAATGAAAGCTTTTTCTACTCTGCATGCCACAAATAGACTTTTAATTACAGGAAGCACATGCTGTAAGTGCACCCCAGGATTTGATTCCATGCTTTGTCTGTCAAGCTTGTGAATGTGCCAGCTCTTACGGTAATCTTTTTCTTCAGCATCACCCATTGCAGTCCACAGTTACCAGATATAACAACAAAAAGAATGGCAAACCAGTCCATGTGCTGATGGCCACCAGTTTTCTGTCTCTGGCAGACTTTCTTGTGATGATGTTGAACGTTACAACAACTCAGATGTGCTCTGTGACTTGCTGGGCTTAAAAATCTGTTGGTGTTAATGTAGGGCTAGGTTCAGTTATTCACACCTGTGGAAACCAGATTCAAAATCCTACCAAATTGGAATTCCCCAGTCAATTAGTCATAAACAGGCAGTGGGACTGCACAGAGAAAAGCCTGTAGTAGTTCTCATGCAATATCAGAGCTTAGCTAAAGATGCTGCAACTCCATGAGCTTCCATGCAGTTGCACCCAACTGCACCGGGTATGAATTTATCCTGTTGGTTTGTAGACAAAACCCTTCCTTTAGATCAGTCAGCAGTTGGGCTCCTGGTATTGCGCTCTGTGTATCTCCTTAGCTGGTGATAACAGCTATTGTTCTTTTCTGCAATATGTTCATGGCATCAGGCATTATGACTCATGTCATAATACCATTGTGAACCGTTTGTTTAATACTACAGCATCCGTATTGTGTCACTCTAGCAATGTTCTGATTTCTTTCTATTATTGACTTCTGTTTTGAAGTGTTTATACTTGTAATTTAGCTTTTCTCACTGGGTGTAAGCTGGTGTAAGAGGAAAAGATTTTTAAACACATCTGAAAGAATCTGACAAATAATTTGTTGTCCGTGCCTGATCAGAAAATGGAGAAGTGTATTTGTTTAAGGCTTTTTTTTCTGGTTAGCAATAAACGGTAATGCAAGCTTCATCAACACCTAGAAAAGAAAATGCTGGTGCTACTTCTTTTTTTTTTTAATCCTGTATGACTAGTTGGTTTTAAATGTTAATCATATCTTTTAATTTGACAAAGCAGGGTGCTGAAAAAAGGTAAATTGTCTTTTTTCCTGTCAACCAATTTAGTAGTTTGTTAGGGTGGTTTTTCTTTTAGGTAGGTGTGTATCTACCTCCCATCTAGAGATCCTTGAAGCTATTTGTGCATCTCTGGCACCATGCAGAAAATGGAGAACTTCCTTGGTTCTTCCTTCCTGTCCAGTGGCAGGAGAGAGGAGCAGGATTCAGCAAACACTAGGGAAGCAGATCTTCTGTTGAAGCTGTTGGAGTAGGAAACTTTAGTCTATAAACATTCTGGGGTGAGGGGATGTCTGAGAAGTTCTTTGCTGCTGTTCCGTTGTTGTGTTTCAGGGATTTTTTTTTTTTCTTTTTTTTTCTTCTGTCCGATCAGCTTAGCTTCTGGCAATGTTGTTATACAATGACAACCTAGGGATGTCTTCCTGGAAAATGGAACAGTTCTGAAACATAAGTGTAGCTGACTTCTATTCTGCTGGGATGTCTGCAGTGACCCTTTATTGGGGCTCTGAGTAAATCTTGCCATAATTGATAGAAACAGCTTTAAAAGAAAAGCAAAACAGATCATGAAGGAAAGAAAGAGCTGATAAAGCTTCTAGCATCAAGAGCGTGCATGTTGAAACACTCTCTAATTATATATTTATCCAATCCAGTTAATACTACAGAGCTTGCAAAAAAAGCCCCATAATTAGGGGTTATGAAAATGTCTACATAGCAATAATATGGCACCTAAATATAGCATCTTTCCTCCTGAAGCACTTTACATCATTTGAGAACCATGGAGTCAATTCACAGCTGGCATTCACAGGTGCAACCTTATTGATTTCGATGGAATAGTGCCATTTTTTACCAGGGATGAATTTTGTCATAAATGGAAGTTTTATCTATCCTATGGGCTTGTAGTACTGCCCACCACAATACTATCTCCATATCTTTTACATCAAATTAGCTGGCAATAGCAAAACCTTTAGCAGACTTCATGGAGTCTCTGCCACATCTTTCTTCTCATGCTGCAGAAATCTTTGATCAGACTAAACTTATTTGCACTGTGTATTTTGGGGACAGGGAGAGAACAGCAGCTGATGGTAGCAAAGATGTATGATGCTCTTTAGGTGGGTAAAGATGGCTGTGGCTATGGGTTTTGTTTAACCTTTCTGTGGAAAGCTGATTTCAGAGTTGTAGTATCTAAACTGTCAGGGCTTTGGGACTCATGTTGCTCAGACATGTTCCTGAATCTAGCAAGACCCGAATTATGTATCTATTATGGTATCCATCCATGGGGTGAAAGAGTAGTGCTGCACATAATTTTATAACTGAAATTAAGATTGCTTCATACAACTTAAAAAAACAACAACAACAAACTAAGTGAATTTTGCCCAAACTGTAATTTGCCAAGTCACCAGTGCTAAGGCTCAAAATCAAAAACTTTCATTTGACTCCCCAGTGTTGGAGTAGGCCCTGGAGATTTTGGTCTTCTACTCTGCTGCCTTGCAGATTTCCTATAAAACTAAGGACAAACCTTTTAGCTACTTTGTACTGCCTGTAACATGAGAAATACAGTGGTTGCTCAGTGTGAAGTGAAACAGTCATACTAGGAGCTCAGAAGGAAAGGAAAAGGAGATGGTTTATACTTCAGCCATATTTGTCACTACCTTGAATAGCACAAGCAGTTCTGGACTGCTCATCTCCAACACAGTAGAACTTGAAATAGTTGATAGAAAGATAAAATTGCTGAGCTGAACAGCTTCCACGTGAGGAACAATCAATTAGGCTGAAACCTCTTGGCCTGGAGGAGATGTTGGTGGGGTAGGAGTGAATTCTGCAAGGCAGCAGTATCAGTCAGAAGGTGGGCAGGGATTGTTTGTTCTGCGGCAGTACATCAGTTAAGGTCATTAAATGAACTAGAAGAAGCCAGGATCAAAGTAAACAAAAGGAGATGTTCTGAGTGTAATTGGTAGTGGACACAAGGAATTAATGGCCAAAGGTGGCTGTCGAAGCTAAAACCTTGTTAGGGTTCAAAGGATGACTGGACAAGTTTGTGTGGGGGGGGAAAAAAAAAGAAATGCATGGAAGATCATTAAGTAGCTAGTAGAAACCACATCTGGCTTAGGAAATACCTTGATCTGAAAATAGCTGGAGGCTAGCAGAAATATGAGGGAAATAGCATAAGTTGTTGCCTTGCTTTTACTGTTTTCTGACTGTCTGACCGCTACAGGAGACTCAATTCTGGGCTAGGTGGACCAGTATGGCTGTTCTTCTGCTTGTACTCAATGTGGCAACTCTGCTATGCAGGTTGTGGCAGCAGGTGGACAACTTCTGTTGTTGCTCCAGAGGTGTTATGTGCTCCAGTTCTCCTTTGGTCTCGACTGGGGAACTTGGTCTCTTGTTGCGTGTGAAGATCTGGATTCAGATCCTTGGTGAAATGCATCAAAATGTTTCGTGCTGGAATACCAGCTTAATATGAATGGAGGGGAGAGGCTGTAGAGTACTGAAAATCAGCCCTGTTTCCTGTAATAACTGATTTTTCCTTCGAGGCCTCTTCTCTGAAGCTTTACAAGACAGACCCTGCATAGCTTCAGAGCTCTGAAAGGATTGAGGACCTGTAAAGTCTTATTATGAAAGAGAATAAATTACATTGAGCAACTCCTACACACACACATACAGGAGGAAAAAAAAAAAAAAATCACCTCCTCCCATAATATCAGATTGTTGATATTCCCTGCATAGAACTGTAGGGAATAAACAAATGCATTCATTAACATTTACCCAGTAAGGTGAACTGAGGACAGAATGTCAGTCCAGATATCCAGGCTTATCTCTGAATTTCCTGGATTTTATGGGTTTAAGTCTGACTCTGAACAGGTCTTAAGGGCATTTTCTTGGTGGATTAGAAGGGTCTGTGTTTGGACAGTCCCATCTATAGTACCTATGGGATTGTACAAAGCCCTAGTTTTACTATTTGTATCTGTTTTAAAATCCTGCTATTCATTTGCCTGAGTCAAACAGCTTTCAAAGTGGAATTAGAGTTGGGTACATAGCATGAGGAGAGTATACATCTGGAAAGAGCTCGAAAGACTCAACCAACATTTCACAGACAATGTTGGAAAACAAACAAAAACCCCTCTGAAAATGTGGTCTGCAGATGGGTCTTTATATTCTCTTCCCCATTATTTTAATGGGGAATATTCATCTTTAACAGAAAGGCAGTCAGCACAGTAACAGCAGGAAAATGACTCAATGGGAGTAATTTTCCAGGATATCTTTCTGTATGGGTCAGAGCACAACTTCTCCTGTGCCAAGAGACTGTTCCTCATGGGGTGGCTGCAGTGTCAGAAATGCCATCACCTTCATTGGTATCTTCTGCTGAAGGAGCACTGGACAAAGCTTTAAATTTGCTAGGAGTATTCCTTCAGTAGCAATTGCTGGTATGGGGCTCTCCTCTGGGCTTGCCCAATTTGCCACAGAAAGCGTCGTGTGGCTCGGGCAGCCAATCCCAGATCCAAAGATGGTGTGCTTGTTGCAAGCTTGTGCCAAGCCATCTGTAAGATTTGTCAAATAAATGTGACTAGCGAAGTGGCACTCGTGAGCAGATGAAGGGAAATTCCCTAGGGGATTCTTTATTCGCTCGTCATTAGCAGGAGAGGCAGTGGGAAAATTCATTGTTTAGCTGTTCAAAACACTGGTGAACATTTGATTCTGAATAGTCTTTAAGTGGGGGGGATTTCAAACATGTCTTGAGCAGCTCAAACTCTGTGCTCAAGGCAGAGTATCATGTTCTGCACGTGGGGCTTACCTTGGTGAAGAAGGATAAGGATATCCGAGTTCCTCAGTCTTGTATTTCACCTCAAAACCACCTCCCCTCCCTGGGGTAGCCTTATTCAAAGGGACCTGAGGCATGGAGCAGCCTAAAAGTGCATTGCTGCTGTTTACCTGTGCATATCCCTGATCTTAAATGGAAAATAAAATCTGCCCCTGCTGTAAGAAAGTACCGCCTGCTTGCTAAATGAAATCTGCTTGCAAGCTCTTTGGTGGGAGCTTTGCAGTGAGGACTGTCTTGCTTGCTCTAATCATGAGACTGACTTAGATGTGATGACTTGCAGAGCAAACTTACTGAGCTCTGGCACTTATATTTATGTGAGCTAAAGTGGGCCCACAGTCCATGCTGATGAGAAACGGGTCACCGGTCTCGCACATTCTCCATGGAATTCCTTTGGTGCAACTTGCTTTGCTGCACCAAAGGGAGGTTTTTAGTCTTGGAAATGAATAATCTAAGCTCGTACGACTACCTTCCCCAGGCAAGATGCTTTAGGTAAAGCCCTTGGTTCTTTTCTATTGTTGTGGTGGGACATGGAGGTTTTATGGTATCTGCTTTTACATGCTGACAAGGGCATGTGTGGGTATCTGCAGGCACAGAGTATCCTGCTCCTGTTAGGCCCTATTACTAGTTCAAATTCCATTTATACTTAGGCTTAAACTGGGGCTTGAAAATTAATGGACACATCATCCTCTTGTAAGCTACAACATTCTGGTTGCACTGGTTGGGGTCTTTTCCTCCCAAGGAGGTTTGGGTGAGGGGACTGAGCTGGGATGTGGGGAATAGGAGAGAGGGACTTGCAGTGTTCCCAGTTCTTCAAACTCCACCATGGGCTAGAGACCAGTACAGGTTCTCTCTCCAGGGAGGGACACTTAATAGAAAGCTGGCAAAAGGGATGTAGGGAGAGAGTTTTTTTTTCCTGCTGAATCCCATAAAACCATTCACCCAAAAGCTTGTTGGTGTAGGGTACTGTGGAAGATTCAGATGTTATTTCCCACCACTTTTTCACATAAGTAGAGATCAAAACCAAACCAACCCATCCAGAAAACCATTGTCCCATAGAAAGGATCCCAAATCCACATTTAGCAGGTTCAGTATGTGGTCAGACTTCCAAAGATGACCCCCTCCCTCCCCCGCAGTTCTATTAAGCTGGAGGGAGAAGTGAAGCTGACTTCAGATGGTAGTATGTGTATCAGTGAATCTTTATCAGTGAAGAGGTTGTTTGTCAGAAGCAGCAGGTTTCATCAGTGAAAAGGTATTTGTGAATTTGGGTTGGATGCACTGGATAGCTAGAAAAAGGAGAATAGTCCAACAACAGCTCCAGACCTCACTTCAGCTTTTGTGTAAATAGATGAACTTCTGTTGACTCCAATACAAAGTTGCTTGCTTGCATGAGATCAGTCTTTTTTTATACAGAAGAAAGTCACATCACAAGAGACCTTTGATGTTTTAATTTGTCCTGGCATATCGATGGATACATCCAGTGGAGAAGAACAATCTGGGACACTTGGTCTGCGTTTGTGCTTTGCTGGAGATTTGCTATGTAACCTCGAGCAAATCTATTAATCTCCCAGTACCTCAATTCCCCAAATGCAAAATGGAGATAATAAAACATAACTCCCTTAGCAGGGTAAACACATTAAAAAATGCACTTAAAAGCAGTTGGGTACTAGATTAATGGAGACCTATATCTTGTGGGGAAGATTTGTTGTATTATAAATAATAAGTCTTCACAATTATTCCATTTAGTCTGCCTTGAAGCCTTCAAAGACATACCACGCAAATGTTTACTGGCAGCATGTTTCCCCCCTTTTATTGGCCAACAACATGTTTAGACCAGACTTTGCTGTGGCAAAGTATTTCAGTGCGTTGCACATGGCAAATGGCTCTTTTACTGTTAAAAAAAAAAAAAATAAAAAAATTCAGAGAATACCCCAAATAATGCTGTACTCAGCAAAAGCCTGTGCACCTGGAATAGCTGTCTCTGAGCAGATTTTCCTTGTGAAATGTTCAGTATGCTTCTGCCTAGAGCTTTCGGCTGAAACGGAGAATGAAGGAGATCTGGTGGGTACCAAGGACAAATTTTTAAGGGCAAGTTAACTTTGTAGACCACCTGAAAGAACTTGGGTGTCTCCAGTCAGCTCAGCAATGCTGGTGCCAAGATGTCCTGGACAAAAAGGCCAGTGTTGCAGAGCATGGTTGAAATACCTAGGGTACAAAGTGGGGGTCTGGGGGACTCCCACTACAACATTAGTGCACAGGAACTATTCAAGCCATTAGACCACCCACTGTTTTAGCAGTGTTACTTGGCTTCTCTGGTCTCTGTAATTACTCTTGTCACATTACTGAGGATAACATAGAAATATTGCAAGCATTTGCCTTGAACTTGGACTGTTGAGGCTTGTGTAAGGGGGGGGGAAAAAGGGCTACACAGAGGGTAAAATGAAGGGTGTGATTCTTATCCCACTTGTGCTTGTTTTACACTGTTTTTGCTTCTGCTGGAGTAATTCCTCTTAACATTGGTATAATGGATTCAGAAGCAGGCCTCTGTGTTTGTGGAACGTCTTGCCCTCATACATACCTCTTTTAGGCAGGTAATTTTGAGGAAAGCAGCAGCCTGGAACTGGCATTTGGTTTAGTCCAGGTAAGACTTGCCCCCCTCATTCCCCCCCACCTCGTACTGTGAAAAGCCAGTGTGATGTGGAGAAGAGTATAAGCTTTTCTGTGATCAAGGCATCAAATAGAGAATTACATTTGCTCAGGTGCCTTTCCTGTGGGGATGTTTCTCAAGAACTGATGATGGCAGAGGTGTGCTGTCACACCCTCTGCTACAGTCTGCTGGAGATTGGGAGCTAGACTTGCTAGCCTGTGAGACCTTTCATGCTTATGTCTCCAGAAACAGGGAGAAAAACTGTAATAAAACTGTGGTAACTCTGGTGACAGAGATAATCCCAGATCTGTTTTTGCTGCACAGCTCGGGAAGTCTCGTACAGCCAGCTAAGAAGAGTTGGGTACCAGGAGGATTTGCTTTTAACCTCTGCCCTGCAGCACAGGAGCTATTGAATTGAGGGTTTTCTTGGTGTCTGCTGCTTTGACTGCAATGTAATGCTTTTGGGTGAAAGGCACCATGGAAGAACAGGAGTGGCACAAAAATATGAAAAACCCCAAGAAGAATACCCTGAGATAAAGATTATCTGGGAGGAGAGGTAGCCTTGCAGACAGGGCTTCTACTTCAAGCACCTGACAGTCCTCCTGATCTGATGCTAATAGAAACCACAGCAATGCTTATTTTTATCTCTGGCAAATGTCTATGCAATGGGTAAGAATGAAATATTGATCTGGTGCTTGGGAGGAGTTTGGGAAGAACGAGCGGATGCTACTCAGCCACACTCTGGGCAGTGCTGGCCAGTTGCTCCAGTAGGCAATGCTGGGCATGGCAGGACTGTTCCTGGTCTCTCACAGGCTGTGGGTGCTGCGGTGATCATGGCTCTAAGCTTCTCTGCAGCCTGATCTGTGGTCTGCAAGCACTGTGTTAGAAGAACCTGCAAGAGGGCTGAGGGTTGCTCGTGTCTGATGCCCGGATGGGTTGCTATTGCTGAGAAGGTAGCATTAACTTGTGGGTACCCACGTATGCTGCTGGGATGGCACTTCTGGTTATAGAATTTATTAATGTTTATTCCACAGGAAAGCCAAAACAGACAAATTAGAATTGTTTGCTAATAAAGGAAAGAGGAGTATTTGCATAATTTCCACAGTCCATTGCGAAGAGGCCCATGGAGGAGATACTAGGTAGGAGTAGCTACCCCAGCCCTGGGGAATTATCTCCCAGCGGTGGTAAACTGGAGGTCAGTTTTTTGTACTGATTGACTGCTACTGTTGCTGCTATAGGCCCTAGTGAAAGCATTTCTTTTTCTTCTGTATCTTGGGTGTCCTACTGCATCTTGGTGTGTACAGTCTACAGATTTAAAAAAATTTCTTTGTTTTACTGGAAAATATTATAAATTACCCTACATATTCCTCTGATGATATTGTGCCTGTACTCTCTATTGAGGTTCAGATTACCTCCATTAGTAGCATCTCGTGCTTTCTCCAGTCAAATTACTTACAAATATGCGCTGGTTTTAACTTTGTTTGGGACACAAAATTATGTAATTCAGGGTCATTTATTCTTCTATCTTGTGATCATCTGTTACCTAGGCTAGCAGAAAACAAAGAAGTGGTAGTGCCAATCTACTATGTGTCGCTGTATGTATGTATAGCACCTAGCAGAGTTGGGAGTATATATTAACAACACTGCTATGGTGTGAAGGGACCTTATTGCTCTAGGCACTACACAGGCAGACAACAAAATATGGTGCCTTCCCAAAGAGTTTATGAACAAAATGCAGTTAATGATCAATTGATCTTTGCAGCAGAATCCCGTAGGGGACCAGTGGATCAAAGCTGCATATATAAAATGATGACACATACAATAATGACACACATTTATCCTACTGACTTTATAAGGGAGTCCATGTTACACTTGTGCAGAGGTTTGGGGAAGGCTATATTTTAGATTATTTGAGAAGAATCTCCAAGTATTACCTAGTGTGAATAAGAGGACCTAGAATGATGAACTTGAGGTCTAGCTAAAGGCAAATGGATCAGACTGAAAAGATGGCCCAAAATGACTGGTAAGAGACAGCAAGGATCACTTCAGAAAAAGCCGAAAGGGTATTCCTACCCATGCTGAGCTTCCTTACCCATAAAGACAAGTCAGCCAGAGGCTGAGACTTTTGCTTGGTGCAGCAGAGAGGCTGCTGGGGAAGTTACCCTGCTAGACCTGGCTGTACATGTTGTGCCATCACCCTGCAGTGAGGAAAGGCAGTGAAATCCCAGGCAATCCTCCTTCCTTGGAACTGGGGAGAGGCAGGGTAGAAATAAGGGGATAAGAGGATGCAGTGGAAGTAATTAAAGAAGACCAGTGTCATGGGGACTGTAGGAGGACAGGTCTTCTAAAAGAGAAACGTGGATCTGCTGTTATGCAGGTGTTGATGACTGCTCAAGGCTGAGGACGGGAAGACTGAAGTTCATGTTTCCCTAGGAAAGCTGCTCTAAGACTCAAATTGTTACCTTTCAGACAAGCAAAGTGAAACAGGGGGTTGCAAGATGATGAAACCACCTGCATCTTTGCCTGTTTTTTTTT
>VZTL01078209.1:51473-63320 GCA_013400535.1 Scopus umbretta
GGGTGTGGTTTTTTTTTTTTTTTTTTTTTTTTCCCCCCCCCCCCCCCCCCCAACTTCTGTCAATGTGTTATGGTAATGCAGCTCTGCTTTCCACTCATGAGGTGCCTGCATTCATTGGTGGGTGATACGAATAAGTAAAACCTGTCTCTTAGTGCGCATTCACAAGAGTGTTGAACTGAGATTACACTGACATCTGAAATTCTGGCAGTTTGTAACTCCAAGTGCTTACACTCTGTAAATCTCAATCGCGTCCTTAATGTAGATTTTGTTTCGTTTCTTGCTAAAGAGTAAAAAATGTAAATTTAGAAAAGACTGTCACTCTCCCCCTTGGTCTTTGAGTGATTTAAGTTATTCCTTTGTCAACTGATCTAATGTGTTTTTGCAGTGATAATGTCTGCTTAGTCTCCAACATCTGTGCGCTGGACAGAAACAGATTCCTAGATGTGTCTTGGGTGCACTGTATCTTCACCATAGCATAACGACATGTAGGTAGAACGCGTGGCTTTATGCAACAAGTAGAAATAAGATTGACTTGAACTGAGCATTGTTTGAAAGCTATGATGAAAGAAACTAGCATCAGGCACAGGCTTATTTGATTTTATCGAAACTGTCCTCTTACTTGAAGAAAATGGAAGTGGAGTGAGTCTGCAGTGCCATAACTGGCTGTGGTGCTGCCGAATCCTGGGGAAGGTCAGATGTGGGTGAGAGCGGCATGACTCAGGGCTCTTGTTGGCATGGGCTGAGTCATAGTGCCAAGTTCATGTGCTTTTCTGTTGCTTGCAAAATCTGAAATCTGTAACTATGTCCTCTCGTTAGAGTAGAGTAGACACCTGTGAAGAAGAGTGTTCTTTCCCGATTCATCTGAACAGATATCTCTTGCTGGTGGTTGTCCCCATTGGGACTGCAGGACACTTTAGGTTCATTCATGGGTTGAGTTTTGATACAGCTTACTGAGAATGATCTGTTTCCTTGCCTTCATGCCTTTTCCACAGATACCTGCCACTTTCTTGCCCACCCCATGTACATGCATTTAAAGACTTTTTATCAGCTGAAGTATCCTTGACACTACTGTGTGCTGCAGGCTGCCTGTGAATGTGGCTTTTTTATTTAGAGCCAGAGAAACCAGAGTCAGCTCCATGCCTCTGACCCTGCAAGAGCCCAGAGGCTAAGCAGGTACCTGAGATACAGTTGTAACTCAGAGAAGACTGGTGATTTGGTTTGGTTTGGGGTTTTTTGTTGTGTTTTGTGTTTTAGGGGGGTGGTTTTGTTTTGTGTGTGTGTGTTTTTGGTTTGTTGGTTTTTTTTTTTCCTCCCCTCTGCCTTGTTGTTTAGTGAGGCTTGAGTTAAGATTGCCGCAAGGGTCTTTCTCCGGTCTAGACCTTGGAAACAAACACTGTTCCCCAGAAAAGAGCTGATGAGCCTCAACACGTCAAACCGATGACTACCATTTGCCCTTGTACAGCATTACCTGTTAAGTAAGGAAGGGAAAGTTCCAGCTACAAAATTATATGGTTATACAAATACAAAATACTTCTTACAAAATAAGAATAACATGCCAAAATAAACCACTGCTCTCTGTAGCGGAGAAATGGAGCAGCTGCTCTTGGGCAAGATGAGGGGTGTAACCATAGATGCCAGAAGTTGGCCTCTGTGCTGGAGAGCAGCGATGGAGTAAGATGGTTTCTGTTGCGCAAAGAGTATGGTCTTTAAATAAGTATACGGCTCTGCTACCTGATCTCATGCTTTCCTGAGGAAAGGTGGTGGGATGTGGCTGTGCTCGGTCTGTGTGTTTTCCAAGGTGGCAGGTTTCATGACACTGGTATGCCCAGTGGCCCCTGGAGGGGGAAAAGGAGAGGGACTAGTGGTGGTGGTGTCCAAACTCTGACTGCGGTGGTGGCTGGTAGGAGTATGGCCATGGGCATCTGGGAGATGTGACCAAGGTGGTGTAGCAGCAGAGAGCTAGGACAGGCTTTGGTTGCTGGTGGGGTCCAGGGCTCTCCACCTGTTGTGGCAGGGCTCATTTTCAGGCTGTGTCCAGCCAGTCTCTGCTGGTGTTCCCAGTGACTGCCCACCTTTGCTCAGTCACTTCATTGTTCTAGTTGCTTTTTTACCTTTTTCCCTTTTTCACATAAGAAATGAAGCAGGTAGCAATGCCAACAACTTAAATGCAGTGGTCATAGACCCTCTGACTTCTCCATCCAGTGTCTCCTTGTAAAAGATTGCTTTGGGTCAATTGAAACATACGTAATTCTTCTTCTGAATAAAAAAATTGTCACAAGCAAAAGTCACTTCCAGCCAAACCAGTATCTTTTATTTCTTGTTATCTGAGCCTTTTATAATTTTTATTAAGAAAAAAAATGGTGATATCTCAAATTAAACTTCATTTTGCTGTTTAACTCCCAAACCCAGAACTTTTAAAAGCCTGCAGTTTGACTTGTAGAAGTTGTTCTCAATTCTTTTAATATACAGATCCAAGTTTGACATGCAATATCAGACCCTGTTGATCTGAAATAAATTAATAAATAAAATAGTTGTCAAGAATGTTGCCAAGCCTTCTTCATGTAGAATTCCGAGTGCCAGCTACATTTGGTGGTTCTTTTTAGGACTTCTCCATACTGTAACAGGTGTAAGCCTTAAAAATGAGGGCTGACATCTTGAAGACCAACATCATCACCTCTGGAAGCCTGGTACAAAAGACAAGAGTTGCAAGATCACTGACTTGTGTAACAATACATTTGCTTGTGTTTGAATAATAAAAATGCTGCAATTACTTTTAATTAACTTAAGCAAACCAAATTTTCAAGGATGCTCTACTTTTCTTTCCCAAATGAAAGGTTAAGTGGGCCAGCAGAATTTCATTTAATTGGCAGCATTTTGCTTCTAAGCTACTGCAGGTCACCTTACTGGCTGGATCTTGTATTGTGTTTGGAGCCAATGGTGGGTGGATAATCTCATCCTCTAGACTAGGGGCTCTTGTAGTGGTGCCACCAGCATTCCCACAGTCCTGCCCAAGAAGACTAGGTGGGAGGAGTGCTCTTGTGTGTTTTTTTGCAACATGCACCCAGAGCAAAGACCCATGAGGCGTGCTCTCAGTTTTGGGTCCTACTGCCTATAGTTGAAGAAACAGCTGAGAGAGTGGCAGAATCTCTTGGATGTCTGCCGTTTTGTCTTCAAGACTTGCACCTTTGCATAAGTGGTTTTGTCTCTTGATCAGACCATGCAAGGTATGCCTTTTGGTTTCAGGTGTGAAGCTAAACAGTGCAAGAGGAAACACCAATGGCAAAGTGCTTGGCTAATTTGGACAAAAAAACATTGTATTTGCTGAATATGTAGTATGAATTGTTTCTTGAGCTCTGGCCTTGGCTGAGCAAGTGCAATTGTTTTTAGAAACTGAATTTGGAAATGCCACTGGTGCCTGTAGTCACCCACAGAATTATGAATATTTTGCCAGTGCAGTCCCTTTCGCTGCAGAAGGCTCAAAGGGGAGCTGGTGCTACAATCTAGGTACTTCAGCACTCTCTGCTGCTTGTACTGAAGAAAGCTGCTTGTGGTTGACTGTAGCAGGCCTGATCTGTGGGGCAGCCAGCTGGGGGCATCTCTCTGTGTGTCTCTCTCCTTCACTCACCAGCTCATACTCTTCCAAGAATCCATGAGCTGTTTGTCCATGGGTTCAGGATGGATCAGGTTGTGCTTATCCTTTCTACTGGATAGGTGCAGGTGAAACTCTACGTACGGTATTTAGTCTGTCTGAAATATCAGCCTCAAGGGCCGTGGCGAAGTTTGAAAAGAGGTAGAGTTTGTAGCTGTTTGTTGATTTAAAAACTCTTAAAAAGAAAAAGGGGGGGGTAAAATACCCCACCCTTGTAAACGTTTATTTCTCAGCACTTCTTCCAGTCTGAGTTGGACCAGTGCTGCTTCATTGATCCGTGTGAAGATTGTTGAGCCATATAAAGACCCTGCTGTCATATTCCTGTCAGATATTCTGTCATGTATTCCTGCCCAACTAGTAAAATGTCATGCACAATACAGCTTTTTCTACACAGAATAGCCTTGGGCAAATGCACTCTACTAGTGCCTAACAGCCCATGGGACCTAATCTCTGCTCCCTTACCGACTGTTCATAACCTTTCTGTGCACTTCAAGACTTTTCAGACTAATCCTTTCACATATAATCTTAGCAAATAAGAATTTGGGAAGGGAGCACCAGCCACGGCTGGGTCTGGGTTCCCAAGTGTCTGCTATGGTAAGCCTGCATTTCAGTTGCTTTTCCACATTATTTTCTGGAAGCAAAGTCCTGGTGATGACTGAACCACAGGGAAAGGTTTAATGTGTTGTTACCTTTTTGCTGGTAAAAATAACCCTTTAGTGTAACTTGCTGTGGATTGTGCTTCCAGATTTTGGAAGACTCTATATGTGTGATCCCTGAAGGTAACAGCAATGGAACTTTATTATACCTGGCTGTCCTCCTTGGATGACACTGTCCTGCCTGCTGAGATCCAAGGAGAAGCTGGCAGAGGGATACCTGACACTCAGTAGTAGTGTATTAGTTTCCAAATAACTGGATTTCTGTGGTCTGCCAGTGTTGGTTGATACACCCAGAGAGCTGCATACTTTTCCTGAGCTGCAGTGGGAAAGGCTTATTCTGTGGATGTGATGATTTGGCATTTCCCATGGGATGGTCCTCTTGGTGGCATGTTTGCCAAAAGTCCTGTGAGGTCCTGAAATAATTATTATTATGGAGATAATTTTAGAGTGAAGCAGGTGCTGTGAAGTGACATTTGAGGTTGGGTGGAGTTGAGATGCCTGATTAATTGCTATAGTTAATTAAATCCACCTCTGAAGGTGGAGAGAGGTGGAAATGCTGGCTGAGGAAGCATGGGAGTGCAGCAAGTGCAATATTGTGAACTGTGATCAGGTGAGCTCCGCAACGTTGGAGCTTGCTTGATGTTGGTGTGTCCTTCCAGAGGCAAATCTCTCTCCAATATCCAATGGTTATTTGGCCTGGATACCTCATAGGATGGCATAAAACTTCATATCTGATTGTACATGTGAATCCAAGCTGGTTTAGTAGTAGCTGTAGGAAAGTGAGTTAATTCAAAGGGTGCCTGGTGGTTGGTCTCTGCAGGAAGTGCTGTTATGTTACCCACATTGCAAACCAAACTTGCTGCTGAGAGCCGTAGGACTTGGCAGAACTTGAAGCTGCAGACACCGAACTTCTGCTCCCATCTCCTGCAAGAAATTCAGCTCTGCAGGTCAGGGTTGGGCTGAGATGGCCTGGCAGTGAAGGTACCTGTAGATAAAGAGATCTTGTTTTTCATCAGCTCTGTGAAAATGATTCCTTTCACCCTGTGATAATTCTCTAAAGTATTTTTACAGCTACAGTTTAGAGAGATGCAGATCAGGTGATTTGTGTGTCTGCAACAAATGACCTTTGTACTGAAGCCATACCAGGAGCAGCACAGATACTGTCAGCTCTGCTGGTGGGCTGAATGCAGCTCCTCTAGGGGCAGGAGCCCCAGTGACCTGCCCTGCTCTCCCTTGGGCAAGGAAGAGACACCCTGTGATTAAAGCAGGGCTTGGGACCCAGGAGGTCAGCCTCTAACTCCTACCTCTGCACTGGATTGCCTCTGTGGCCTCAGGGTGACAGTTCAGGGGAGCTACCTGCTGGTGTGGTTGCTCCCAAACCTATTTCAGTCCAGGCAAGCTGCCCTAGCCGAAAGCGTTTGTTAAATGGTGTCAGTGGATGGGCAAGGGTGCTGGTGCAAGCTGCTCGGCTAGCTGAGCTGGAGAGAAGGTGGAACACAGCTGGAGGCAGGTTGAGGCACAGCTAGTTTTGGGAGGACTTAGGGTCATGTGCAAATAAGGGGATGCTGCTTCCTTTCTCTACCCTCCCCTCAGTAAACAAACAAATTCCCCAAGCAGTTAGTTATTTCAGTGAATTACACCTGGGATTAACTTATGCTGTTGGCTTCACTTGTCTTTGTGCAAGGCAAGCAGGAGCACTGAGGCCATCCCCAGGAGCTGGAAATGGATTGCTGTGCTATGTGGCATATTCCAAAGGCAGTGAAATAGAAAGACTTTGTATTATTCCTTGCATATGTGGCAACTCTAAAAGTACCAGGAAGCTTGCCCCTATTTCTCAGTACGCTGTAATCCCGTGGAGGTGTTTGTGGTAGCAGCTGTTATCATGTGATATCTCCAACCTCTACAGACTTGAGTGCTGGAACAGATTCAGCCTAGGATAGCTCTGCTGGTCAAGGGGAGAGGTCAGACAGCCTGAGGACAGAGGGAGGAAAAATGTTCACTGGGACCACTGGCGTCTGGACTGATATGTTTTCTTTAGTCTTGGAAAAGGTTCAGCAGGCTTAGCTTCTCTTGAGATAAACCCTCCTTCGAAAAATAAGTTCAACTACGGGAAAGTGCTCAGACATCACACTTTCAAAACAGAATGTTTCCATTTGCTTTCATGCGCTCACAATGTTTTAGTCAGTCTGTCTGAAACTGTAACTGTGCTGTTACAGCAGGAGACTCGGGATGCTCTATCTTATTGTATAATCCCCATGTTTGCTCTAGGTAAATCTTAGGAAACAGCCAGAGGCTGGGATCCCTTTCATGAATTGCTTACTGGTCTAAATGACAGATGTGATAAATGAGGATATAACAGACATCAGAAAAGGACAAGGCAGGATATTACAGCTTGTGGATTCGTGGTTTCTGAGTTTAGATGCACCTATGTTTTATTGGGTCCTCTGTTTATACCAGCATGGGAGGCTAGATTCTCATGCTGCGTGAACTATGAGCTCAGCGCAGGGCCTGCTCTTTGATGTTTGTAGGCAAAGGGATTTCTCAGGAGCAGTTTGAATGAGGTGAGGGGTTGATGTGTGCTGACTAGAGCTTGGAAAGCTGTTCCAAGCATGAGAGAAGGTGTGGGAGATGGTGCAGAAATGCCTCTGTGATGGGGGAATGAAGGGGAATGCAAGGTCAGTGCTGCAGGACTCGCTGGGGGGGTGGGTCAGGTCGCATGTGGGACTGTGGGCAAATCCATTAACTGCTCTGTGCTTAAGCTTTACTGCTATAAAGCGGGGCTGGAAATGCAATATACTTGGCTCCTGTGGTAACTCACAGTTGATAACAGACATGTCCAGAGTAAACACAGCTAAGCCTGGATCTGGGTATGCATTTGGGTTTGTGCTGTTCTTTCTTTTCAATGCTTTTAGAAATCCTGCCAAAGTCAAGGGGCTATGAGAAACCAGGCTTTCTATCAGCATCCGGAGGCTGAAATCCCAGCAGAAGACCAGTTATTGTATTATTCTACTTCATTAAGTACCTCCTTGAGAGGTTAAAGTAGCCTGTGAACACATGTTATCGCAAGCAGTCTTACATTTATCGCGAAAGTCTTACAGCCTTTTGGGAAAAGAAAAGATACACTATCTTGTATGCTTCAAGATCCTTTCATAGTAGCAGCCATGTAGATTGCACCCCCGTCCCCCAGCTCTCCTCTCATCATAGTACCTGGGCACTTCAGATACTGCAGATAACTATTTGCTTCACAGAAGCAGGGTTCTCCATGTAATGCAAGTTTAGTACCTGCTAGAAGAGAATCTCACATACACAGCAGCTTGTACACATTCAGCCCTGGACTGTCATATGTCAAAACTCAAATACTGTTTGAACAGGAATATATGTTCTGTTGCTTGTGTAGCCATAGAGGGGAAAATAATTTCAAACTTTTGCATCTATGTAGAAAGCTAGGGTTTTTTTTTTTGTACTGACTGCTTTACTGCTGCTGGGATGCATACGGGTTAGTGCATGCTGGGCTGTACGCTGTTCTTTCCTGGTGGTTCCTGTCCCAAAATGAGCACTGCTTCAAGTTACCATTTTCCACAGCCTCTGAAGCAATAGATGCAGGGAACTTCTTTTCAGGACAATAGAAAGTTTAAATATGAGTTTAGGAGTTTGTAGGGTAATAGATTCTGTCCTGTCAGATTCAATACCAGAGGGTATAAAATATGTCAGATAATTCATCAGCTGTTGGGATTAGATAACATAAGTTAATTAATGTGCAGTTTTGCTGAAAAACATACATTAAGGTAGGACTTACTACCATTACTGAATACCATGTAGCAACACGTAGATATCTTTTCTAGAACAATAGAAGAAAAAACAAACATCAAAATGGAGAAATCTTTTCACGTATTGCTAGAGCTGATCAAATAATTTATGGCAAAATGTAGCTTTGTTTTTTTCCTCTTTTAAATCCTTCATAATCCAGTCCTTGCTTCTGTTTGCAACTTGTTAGTGTTTGCCAAATTGCTTCTGAACAATTTTCGGCCGACGAGTTGCTCATGAGGCCTCTGCTCTGTAACTAGCTGGTATTTGTTCATGATGTGCTTGACTGGCTACTGAAGTCAGTCTGCACTCTTTTGCTTTCTGAGTGAATGGCTTAAACTTTTTGAGCACAAAGGAATAATGGAGCAATACACACTTAAACTGCATCACTTGATAATTTATATTAAAGTCATGAAATCTTTGGGTTTGGGACTGCTTTCATAGGCAGTGATTGAGGCAATCCAAAAAGGGAATAGTATGACTAGACTGGTAGCAGCAGACAGATTTCATTGACTTTTCTTTCCCTATTCCCCAGTTCTTTCTGATATTTAACTTGATGAAAAAAATATTTGAGCTTCTGGTTCTTGTTTTTAGTGGGGCGCAAGGTGTCCAAGTGTGATGGCTGACCTTTCTGCTGGGTTCCTGCATGGATTTGGGTTGGTTGCTGTCTTCCTGCCTGTACCATTACAGTAGTACTGCCTGATCCTCGCCGGTTGTAGGGCTGGTCCCCCTCTTTGCAGGTTTCTCTTGGCAGGAGTGAATGTGGCCCAAAACAGATTGAACCAATAGCAGAGTATGGTGTACTATTGGGAAGCTTATGCTTGAGCTTGGTCCCTGGCCTCCCTTAGCACTGTAGGCATAACCTATCCTTGATGTACAGCTAAGGAATTGATTCTTTTCTATCTTGGAGAAGTATTACTGGGGAGGGGGGAGTATGTCATTGTTTGGGAGTTGGCTTAATAACAGACTATTTTTTTTATGGGCAAAAGCAGTTAGGTGAACCAGAAAACATTACATATGGAATAGGGTAGCCTTCAGGATACCCAATGTTATGGTGTTTTTCCAAAGTAAAGGAATGGATAAAAGGGAAGAAAAGTGCAACTTTTGGGGTAGTGAAAACCTTGAGATGTCTCAAGGAGAAAGGGTGTGTAGGATCTCTTAGCCTGTAGGCCACCTCTGTGTTGTCATGAGTAGCAGACTAATGTGCGTGAAGAATATGCTTATTTATATCTGTGGTTTTACCAGAGGGGGTTGTCAGATTATACTTGATAAAGCTTGAAAACGTTTCTGCATTTATGGCACTCTTGATGTGCTGAAAGGAACAAAGAAGCAAATAACTGATGACTGATTTTTGCCGCCTTGTGCAAAAATATGTCTAAGTGCGTGATCTCAGCAGACTTCCCTACCACTGCAAGTGAGATCAACATCAGCATTGAAGACTTTTGGGGTGAAGGAGAAACTTTGCTCAGAAGTAAGAGAAAAGGAAGGAGGAAAATTATCATTTAAGTATATTTTAATGGGACATAACTGTATCTGCATGTATTTTATCTTGCTTTTGTATTGACTCACGTCCTTTGCTTTGTTTACCTTTGTTCTTAAGAGGAACAAGGCAGTGATTCATCACCGATATGCAGGGATACCTCACTTTGCATTTGTATGGTATTGTCTGTCCAAGTGGCTCAAAGGCCTTTACAGACTTTGAGCTGTGTCTTCAACTGGTATAGCAGTGTTATGCTGACACCATCTGAAAACCTGATCCTGTCTCAGTTCCCTTTTTGTCTGTGTACTGTAACTTGACATACCATAATATTACAGATACACAGCTGTCCCCTCCCCCCAACCCAATGACACCACAATTTGCTTATGGATGACTTCTCTAACATCAGCTTTTAGAGCTGTGGAAGCACCTGTTTTCCTTTCCTATAGGAGCTACTTGTTCCTGTAGTTTTATATATCTGCACTGAAATGCACTGTTTGAATGAGTCCAGATTAGGAACTTATGTGAATTATTTTGTACAACAACCCTGCATTTACTGTTATTTACTGTCTTTCAGTCCTGGCGATGGTCCCATGCATTTTATGATGGTCTATCTTATACATCATAATCTTACATCGGTGAAAGTTTCAGTGCTGGATGTGCATTCGGATGCAGAAAACTGCTCAGGACTCCCTTCTGTGATTGCTTTCTGTACCAGAGTTAATTATACCTTAGTTGGGAAATGTGTTGTACTGATAGTTATACTGCTACAACTTGCTAATGTCAAAATGTCACATTCGACCAAGTGCTGCAAAAACCATACTTCTCTGCAAGTACTTATATTGATCTTGTCACCTCTGCAAAGAATTTATATATATTTTTATATATGTATGTGGAAAATGTTATATTTTTATGTTTATATGTAATTGTTTTCAACCAAATCATATCGACAGGTGTTGATTCAAATCATAACATGAATTTTTTATTAGCTGAAGATCTATCCAGTTTATCGGGCTTTTTTGTTTGTTCTCACTCAGCCCATGTTACTCTGAATATGTTACAGTTTCATTGGTTACTGTACTTGAATGTTTGTCTCTTTGTATGCTTACTTATCCTTATCTTTAGGATCTTCTGGAGCCAGTCATATGTTCCAATCTTTAAAAAGCAACAACAAAATAACATTAAGATGCACATTTTTCAGGTAGTTATCTTTAGTATTTTTAGTTACAAGTTATCTGAACTTACTCACTAGCAAACACCGTTTAAAGGCTTTTAATGATAAATATTCTTCTCTGCTTAATAGAAGAAATTGGAAATCTTAATTACTAATGGAAATATTTAACCTGTGTAGTTTACATACATAAGAACAAACTGTGGGAACATTATAGGCTGGTTACTACAGGGAGATAGTAAAATTGTTAATAATACTGCAAAAACAGCAGAAAAGTTTTTGACTCGTTTTTAGGAAGAAGCATTGGCTTTATGGTCTCCTAATTGGCTCCTCGTAAAGAACCTCAAACACACCTTCATACCTTTTGAAACTAGCTCTTTCTTTCCACTTAGCATTATCCCTGTCTCTTGAAGCAAAACTTTATTAGTACTACTCGGTGGAGCTGCCTGCACTGATGCCGAACGAGTTTGGGTCAAACCAGTCCTTTTGGTGACTGCTGATATGCAGTTTGGTAACTAATTCACTTTGAACCCTCAAAAATATAGTAAATACAAAATAGAGATTCCTCACATCGAGGTTCTCATGGACAAGTGCTGTGTTTAAAAATTACCTGTAATTTTTAGAAATGTCTAATTACAAACTCTGGGATCTTCCAGCAAACTGGAGTCATGTGTAATGCAGTTTTTATTTCTGCACATTAAACAAGTGTTCAAGGATTAAATCATCCTGCTCCCTGATGTGATTTGGTGGTCTAAACCAAACATGGACTAATATTCCCCCACCTGGGCTTTTACATTTCCCTGAAGTCTTATATAAGCTGTGTAGTACAACGGGATGCTGTGTCACTTATTCCAAAGGTATCATCACCAGTGGAGACTTGCCAGGTGACTTCATCCTCCCACTCAGTTTTGCCTCTGTCTCACGGTTGTGTTTCAGGGAGGGAGCATACCAGCCTGTTGTCCTTGTGAACCTCACTGAATTTTCTTTTCATGTTTCCTACTGTGGAGTCCATGAGGATTACTTGCCCTTTTAGGAAAGCTGAAAGATCTCCTTTCATAGCTGCTTAATTCCTATCATAAAGATCTCTCTC